>JAOTOL010000879.1:0-153671 GCA_034440575.1 Imbricaverruca yamaguchii | reverse complement strand
CATTTGACCTTGAACACATTGACCTAAGGTCATGAACTTTGCACAAAATAGTGTTCAATATTGTGCCCATCCACCCTGTGAATTTCGTTGCTCTAGTCATCATAGAATGTGAGATCTTAGCGGGGGGGGCGGAATCCCCCCTCCAGTGCGCGTTATTTTCAGAGGCCCTCCAGGGCGCGCGTTAACGTATGCGCTCCCAAGTTTTTTCAGTTGCATCCTCGTGGATTCGGTTTTTGGGAACTGCATTATATCACATAGCCAATAACATTGGGGCAATGGGTGCGATATGACCGAACTGTGCGATTTCCTTGACGTTTTGTATGTTAGCAACTACAGCTACGACGATCGCAGTTCCGAGGAAATTTCCCGGGTGCGTGAATATACTCACCCAACATGTGGTGCGCGAACATAAACGAAATTGCAGATGTGATGGAATAGAAACATGCTTCATCTCAAATCACTTCCAGGTCAACCTGAACTGAAGACTACCATTTCTTAAACGATACGTTGCCAACTTTTTCAGTTGCATACTCTGTGCTCGATGGTACAAAAAGTGGCTAATTTATTTGGCAACCCTAAGTAGAGTAACATGTTTGGTGGATGTTTACTTCAATCTTGTACCAGTTTTCTTAGTGGTAATTTTGTTCCTTCTGCATGTTTGTATCAGAGTACATGTGGAGCCTATTCTATCCAGTATGAACCCAGAGTGAAAAACGTTTGAAGAGGTGAAATCTCTTATGAAGTGCCTTAATTCCCACTCAGCTAAGAGGAGATCTCATCAAGGTCTATTAAAAAAAATTCCCTGGTCTGAAGAAGGGATATCTTGGGGAAATGTTTGAATTTAACAGAAATGATGCAATTAGAGGTCATCAATTCAAAATTAAAGTTAACCATAGCAGAACAAGGTTAAGACAGTCTTTCTTCACCAACAGGGTAGTAGAACACTGAAACCAGCTCCCAGAAACCATCGTCAGTAGCAGCACATTGAACATCTTTAAAAACAGCATGGACAATCATTATCAGAATAGAGGGCTTGCTTTTCAGTATTACAGGGAGGGCTGATTGACAGATTTGGTGGGCAACTGGTTCAGTGTGCAGAGTGCAACCAAGAAGGGCCCTTGTGGCTCATAGTTGCGCTAATCTTTTATGTCTTTATGTCTTGATGTCTACTCCTTCTTGTGGACAGTCTGAGAGTTAAGCACATTCAGATGTAGCTTGACCTTGATTCATTTTACTGTTCTATAATTTTCCACTCACAGTCAAGCTTGAATTGAAGCCAGACGTCTGCAATAATTATGTCGGTAAAGCGCGTGTTAGCGTGCTACCTATAATCACGTGCGGGAACAAACTTATCCGACCGTCCGATGCGTGGCGCTAGTGTCGCTGGCCAGTCGAATGTTCGCTCTGGGCTCGTAACGTACCGCACGTGCAGCTTCATTCTCACCTGGGCAGATGGTCATTATGCATTTATTTGATACCCTAGTCTCACACCAAAAGTAAAGTAAGCAAAACAAAACCGCAAACTCATGATACGAAGACAGAACACAGTCGGCGACATGAGTCATGGATTATAGTCGTTGCTGCACACGAGAACGATAATACTGCCTGCTCTCCGGCTGGTAGGGTCTGTTGGCAACTGGCCCGATAAGGCCGGAGACTCAGTACCGGGGCGGCCGTGTCGGTGGAGGGGCGGCAGGCGAAACTCCTGTGAACTCGTTGGCGGATCGGCTGGCGTGGTTCCCGCAACATCCTGTGCTGAGCATTGGATACCAGTTCATGCCGCCACCTCAGCAAGACTTCAGCTGATTCTTCAGTGCCAAAAGATAAATTGCGCGATGGACGTCAATCCCCTTGAAAGCGGCCTTGACCGCAAAGGCAACCTTGTGCGGCCTTGACCTTGATCACCAGAGCGCAGCACCGTCTGCTGCGTCCGCACTCACTTTCACGGCGAGTGGAGGAGTGGAAGCGGGCCGACGTTCAGTTTCAGAGGCGATGCACTAATAGTCTGCCACGCGTGCCGCTGACCCGGCTTCCAACAACTCCCGCTTGGCGGCAGCACTGGCGTCGCTTGGGCGGCGCCACATCCGCTGAGACTGTGTTCTGGTCGGTGGAACAGTTCCCCGGTCGGTGCAACTTTGTCCCGGTCGGTAGTGGGACAGTGTCCTAGTCGATCAGACGGTGTCCCGGCCGGTGGGATAGTCCTTCTGTCGTTGGGACCGTGTCCTTGTCAGTGGGACAGTGTTCCGGTCGGTGGGAGAGTGTTCCGGTTGGTGGGACAGTGTCCTTGTCGGTGGAACAGTGTCTCTGTTCGATGTGGCAGTGTCCTAGTCGGTGGGAAAGTCTCCCAGTCGGTGGGAGATTCACCCAGTCGGTGGGATAGTCCCCCTGTAGTTGGGACAGTGACCTTATCGGTGGAACGGTGTCCTGGTCGATTGGACAGTTTCCCGTTTGGTGGGAAAGTGCCCCGGTCGATGGGACAGTCTCCCGGTCCGTGGGACAGTCCCCCAGTCGGTTGTTCGTGAACACCGAACACACAAAGCAAAACTGATCAAGGCAAGCGCAGGGACACGCAGATGCACATAGGTACACACAGGTACACACAGGTACACACAGGTACACACAGGTACACACAGGTACACATAGGTACACATAGGTACACATAGGTACACATAGGTACACATAGGTACACATAGGTACACATAGGTACACATAGGTACACATAGGCACACACAGGTACACACAGGTATACATAGGTACACATAGGTACACACAGGTGCACACAGGTACATACAGGTACACATAGGTACACACAGGTGCACACAGGTACACACAGGTACACATAGGTACACATAGGTACACATAGGTACACATAGGTACACATAGGTACACATAGGTACACACAGGTACACACAGGTACACACAGGTACACACAGGTACACATAGGTACACATAGGTACACATAGGTACACACAGGTACACATAGGTACACATAGGTACACATAGGTACACATAGGTACACATAGGTACACACAGGTGCACACAGGTACACACAGGTACACATAGGTACACACAGGTACACATAGGTACACACAGGTACACACAGGTACACACAGGTACACACAGGTACACATAGGTACACATAGGTACACATAGGTACACATAGGTACACATAGGTACACATAGGTACACACAGGTACACACAGGTACACATAGGTACACATAGGTACACACAGGTGCACACAGGTAAATACAGGTACACATAGGTACACACAGGTGCACACAGGTACACACAGGTACACATAGGTACACACAGGTACACATAGGTACACACAGGTACACACAGGTACACACATGTACACACAGGTACACATAGGTACACATAGGTACACATAGGTACACATAGGTACACATAGGTACACATAGGTACACATAGGTACACACAGGTACACACAGGTACACACAGGTACACACAGGTACACATAGGTACACATAGGTACACATAGGTACACACAGGTACACATAGGTACACACAGGTACACATAGGTACACATAGGTACACACAGGTACACACAGGTACACATAGGTACACACAGGTACACACAGGTACACATAGGTACACATAGGTACACACAGGTACACATAGGTACACACAGGTACACATAGGTACACATAGGTACACAAAGGTACACACAGGTACACACAGGTACACATAGGTACACATAGGTACACATAGGTACACACAGGTACACATAGGTACACATAGGTACACATAGGTACACATAGGTACACATAGGTACACATAGGTACACATAGGTACACACAGGTACATACAGGTACACACAGGTACACATAGGTACACATAGGTACACATAGGTACACACAGGTACACACAGGTACACACAGGTACACATAGGTACACACAGGTACACACAGGTACACACAGGTACACACAGGTACACACAGGTACACACAGGTACACACAGGTACACATAGGTACACACATGTACACACAGGTACACATAGGTACACATAGGTACACACAGGTACACATAGGTACACACAGGTACACATAGGTACACATAGGTACACACAGGTACACACAGGTACACACAGGTACACATAGGTACACATAGGTACACATAGGTACACACAGGTACACATAGGTACACATAGGTACACATAGGTACACACAGGTACACATATGTACACATAGGTACACATAGGTACACATAGGTACACATAGGTACACACAGGTACACATAGGTACACATAGGTACACATAGGTACACATAGGTACACACATGTACACACAGGTACACACAGGTACACACAGGTACACATAGGTACACATAGGTACACATAGGTACACACAGGTACACATAGGTACACACAGGTACACATAGGTACACATAGGTACACACAGGTACACACAGGTACACACAGGTACACATAGGTACACATAGGTACACATAGGTACACACAGGTACACATAGGTACACATAGGTACACATAGGTACACACAGGTACACATATGTACACATAGGTACACATAGGTACACATAGGTACACATAGGTACACACAGGTACACATAGGTACACATAGGTACACATAGGTACACATAGGTACACACATGTACACACAGGTACACACAGGTACACACAGGTACACATAGGTACACATAGGTACACATAGGTACACACAGGTACACATAGGTACACACAGGTACACGTAGGTACACATAGGTACACATAGGTACACATAGGTACACATAGGTACACACAGGTACTCACAGGTACACATAGGTACACATATGTACAGATAGGCACACATAGGTACACATAGGTACACACAGGTACACATAGGTACACACAGGTACACACAGGTACACATATGTACACATAGGTACACATAGGTACACATAGGTACACATAGGTACACACAGGTACACATAGGTACACACAGGTACACACAGGTACACATATGTACACATATGTACACATAGGTACACATAGGTACACATAGGTACACACAGGTACACATAGGTACACATAGGTACACATAGGTACACATAGGTACACACATGTACACACAGGTACACATGGGTACACATAGGTACACACAGGTACACACAGGTACACACAGGTACATATAGGTACACATAGGTACACATAGGTACACATAGGTACACATAGGTACACATAGGTACACATAGGTACACATAGGTACATATAGGTACACATAGGTACACATAGGTACACATAGGTACACACAGGTACACACAGGTACACATAGGTACACATAGGTACAGATAGGCACACATAGGTACACATAGGTACACACAGGTACACATAGGTACACACAGGTACACACAGGTACACATATGTACACATAGGTACACATAGGTACACATAGGTACACATAGGTACACACAGGTACACATAGGTACACATAGGTACACATAGGTACACATAGGTACACACATGTACACACAGGTACACATGGGTACACATAGGTACACACAGGTACACACAGGTACACACAGGTACACATAGGTACACATAGGTACACATAGGTACACACAGGTACACATAGGTACACACAGGTACACATAGGTACACACAGGTACACACAGGTACACACAGGTACACATAGGTACACACAGGTACACACAGGTACACATAGGTACACATAGGTACACACAGGTACACATAGGTACACACAGGTACACATAGGTACACATAGGTACACACAGGTACACACAGGTACACACAGGTACACATAGGTACACATAGGTACACATAGGTACACACAGGTACACATAGGTACACATAGGTACACACAGGTACACACAGGTACACATAGGTACACACAGGTACACACAGGTACGCACAGGTACACACAGGTACACACAGGTACACATAGGTACACATAGGTACACACAGGTACACATAGGTACACACAGGTACACATAGGTACACATAGGTACACACAGGTACACACAGGTACACATAGGTACACATATGTACACATAGGTACACACAGGTACACATAGGTACACACAGGTACACATAGGTACACACAGGTACACATAGGTACACATAGGTACACACAGATGCACACAGGTACATACAGGTACACATAGGTACACACAGGTGCACACAGGTACACACAGGTACACACAGGTACACACAGGTACACACAGGTAGACACAGGTACACACAGGTACCCACAGGTACACATAGGTACACACAGATGCACACAGGTACACACAGGTACACACAGGTACACACAGGTACACACAGGTACACACAGGTGCACACAGGTACACATAGGTACACACAGGTACACACAGGTACACACAGGTACACACAGGTACACGCAGGTACACACAGGTACACACAGGTACACACAGGTACACACAGGTACACACAGGTACACATAGGTACACACAGGTACACATAGGTACACATAGGTACACACAGGTACACATAGGTACACATAGGTACACATAGGTACACATAGGTACACATAGGTACACACAGGTACACACAGGTACACATAGGTACACATAGGTACACATAGGTACACATAGGTACACACAGGTGCACACAGGTACATACAGGTACACATAGGTACACACAGGTGCACACAGGTACACACAGGTACACACAGGTACACACAGGTACACACAGGTAGACACAGGTACACACATGTACACACAGGTACACACAGGTACACATAGGTACACATAGGTACACACAGGTACATACAGGTACACACAGGTACACATAGGTACACACAGGTACACACAGGTACACACAGGTACACACAGGTACACACAGGTACACACAGGTACACACAGGTAGACACAGGTACACACAGGTACACACAGGTACACACAGGTACACATAGGTACACATAGGTACACACAGGTACATACAGGTACACACAGGTACACACAGGTACACACAGGTACACACAGGTACACACAGGTGCACCCAGGTACACATAGGTACACACAGGTACACACAGGTACACATAGGTACACACAGGTACACACAGATACACACAGGTACACACAGGTACACATAGGTACACACAGGTACACATAGGTACACATAGGTACACACAGGTACATACAGGTACACACAGGTACACATAGGTACACACAGGTACACACAGGTACACACATGTACACACAGGTACACATAGGTACACATAGGTACACACAGGTACACATAGGTACACACAGGTACACATAGGTACACATAGGTACACACAGGTACACACAGGTACACATAGGTACACATAGGTACACATAGGTACACACAGGTACACATAGGTACACACAGGTACACATAGGTACACACAGGTACACACAGGTACACACAGGTACACATAGGTACACACAGGTACACACAGGTACACACAGGTACACATAGGTACACATAGGTACACACAGGTACACATAGGTACACACAGGTACACACAGGTACACATAGGTACACATAGGTACACATAGGTACACATAGGTACACATAGGTACACACAGGTACACATAGGTACACATAGGTACACATAGGTACACATAGGTACACACATGTACACATAGGTACACACAGGTACACATAGGTACACATAGGTACACATAGGTACACACAGGTACACACAGGTACACACAGGTACACATAGGTACACATAGGTACACATAGGTACACATAGGTACACATAGGTACACATAGGTACACATATGTACACATAGGTACACACAGGTACACACAGGTACACACATGTACACACATGTACACATAGGTACACATAGGTACACATAGGTACACATAGGTACACATAGGTACACATATGTACACATAGGTACACATAGGTACACATAGGTACAAATAGGTACACATAGGTACACATAGGTACACATAGGTACACATAGGTACACATAGGTACACATAGGTACACACAGGTACACATAGGTACACGTATGTAAACACAGGCACATACAGGTACACACAGGTGCACACAGGTACACACAGGTACACACAGGTACACACAGGTACACATAGGTATATACATATACACCCAGGTACAAACAGGTACACACAGGTACACACAGGTGCACACAGATGCACACCGGTGCACACAGGTACACACAGGTATGCACAGATGAACACAGGTATACACAGGTACACACATGTATGCACAGGTACACACATGTATACACAGGTACACACAGGCACATACATGTGCACACAGGTGCACACAGGTGCACACACGCTGGTTTCTACGGGGCCGGCGCATTTGGTGATTTTCCAGTATGCGGTTTGCGGTGTGTGTGCTGGTGGTGAAGCTGGTTTCACTAATTTCAGTTTTTTTTGTTTTGTTTTATGTTTCCAGTGCATTGCCATTCCTGAGTAGGTTCGTTACTTGGGTTTACGGGCGCATTGACTGCGTTGGCCATACAGCGCCCAGCCATTCTTGAGTGGTGTGAGTGTGTGTGGGTTACAACCCACCACTAATTTTCCAATTAAGCGTCGCACGAAAACCAAAGGGGTGTCACAGGAAAGCGCTCGATGAGTAGGGCTAGATACTATCCCCAAAATATAATCCCCCAAACGCGACGTCACTAGGGGCCTAGATTATCACGACTTGCACCATGTCTTTGTCTCAGGGAAGTTCGTTTTGAGAGATATTTGAAGACAAAATATATTTGGAACTGGAAAAGGTAAACGAAATCGACCGTAGCCCTGACCAAAATTGCCCACACCTAAATGTTTAAAACAAGTTTTCTTGGAAATTAAAAAGAAAAGGAGTTTTCAATTTTGTTCTTAATTTTTCTCTTTTAAGGAGTAGAGTAGGCCGAAAAACTTTGTTCAATGTCAACTCCCTGTCATGAAAATGCCTTCTTTGCTAGAATCCTCGAATTTAGCTTGAATGGAGAAATATGCAAAACTAATATTTGAAAACTAATAAACTAATAACTAATTACTATTTTATTAAAAACTAATAACTCATTGACCCTAGATGACCTGACCTCGACATCTTAACACAACATGCGAAATTGATGTGGGAAAAGGTATGCCAAATTTAGGTGCGTTGCCCCGCGCCGTTCTTTCACTATCCGTGAAAACCATATGGGGGCGGCTATCAACGCCACCCGCCCCGCGACGGCGCGGGGTAGCCATGGGATCCGAACATCGCCTGCGACCAAAGCGGTGAACGTCCGCCGACTCTGTGGCTGTGCGGCAGAGAAAGGGAAACCCGTGGTCTGGCACCACTTCTCCAAATTCCCGAGAGCCAGTTTAAGTTGTCTTTGTACGGCTTGAGACTACGAACGCCTACGAGACCAACACCATATGTCAAGGTCATCCGCAGTCAGTGCTCGCATAATTGATCGGGTAAGTTCATTGTCTGAGTCATTGATGCAATTGGCGAATAATACACCACTTATCACTTACTCGTGACACTCCATCGTCTTGCGAACGTCGGTGGAAAGCAAATTTCGGGCACAAGCACCCAGAGGTATACCTCGGATATAAAGTTCCTCATAAAGACGCCCATGGGGCCTCGAATGGCAGTCATAATATGATTTGCACCAAGTTTGATGTGGCCATGCCGTGGCAAATGCACGTTCAATTCAAACAGAGGTGGCCACTGTGTGACGACGTGTCATAAGACGAGCGCGAATAGCCGAGTCGCAGTACACTAGGTCACAGCATGACCTAGAGGACTGCGATGTTTATGAAGCCAATTTAAATGTTATTTAGCTGATTGATGGATTCTAACAACTACTTGAACGTGATGTTTGCCATTTCAGAAAAAAAAAGGTTTGCACGATGCTGATGCACGAGGCACCGGTCGGTGATGTAGTGAAGCATAGCATAATTGCGCCTCACCAGGTGAAACGGGAGCGATTGCACGTCACCTATATTATATTTAGTGCTGACGTAATGTTGAAGTAATACCGAAGTAATGCTCAATTATTGCTGAAGTAATGCTGAAGTAATGCTGAAGTAATGCTGAAGTAATGTTGAAGTAATGCTGAAGTAATGCTGAAGTAATGCTGAAGTAATGTTGAAGTAATCGTGAAGTAATCGTGAAGGAGCGCTGAAGTAATGCTGAAGTAATGCTGAAGTAATGCTGAAGTAATCGTGAAGTAATCGTGAAGGAGTGCTGAAGTAATGCTGAAGTAATGATGAAGTAGCGCAAAAATCGTAAGGTAGTAATACTGAAGTTATGCTGAGGTAATGCTGAGGTAGTGTTGAAGTAATGCTGGGGTAATGCTGGGGTAGTGCTGGGGAAATGCTGAGACAATGCTGAGGTAACGCTGGGGTAATGCTGAGGTAGTTCTAAGATAATGCTGAGGTAATGCTGGGGTAGTGCTGAGGTAGCGCTAATGTAATGCTGATGTAATGCTGAGATAATGCTGGGGTAGTGCTGAGGTAATGCTGAGGTGATGCTGAGGCAATGCTGATGTAATGCTGAGGTAATGCTGAGATAATGCTGAGATAATGCTTGGGTAGTGCTGAGGTAATGCTGAGGTGATGCTGAGGCAATGCTGATGTAATGCTGATGTAATGCTGAGATAATGCTGGGGTAGTGCTGAGGTAATGCTGAGGTGATGCTGAGGCAATGCTGATGTAATGCTGAGGTAATGCCGAAGCGATGCTAAAGTAACGCCCGTCGGGGCCCTGCTGACAGTGCGCGTCCATCGCGAATGGTCCCGAAGACGCGTGGGTACGACCTCGGCGCGATGACATCGCTCCCGGCTGAGGCCAGGTCAGGTCATTTGACCATCAGGCCACATGCCAGCGGGGCCACACAGTCACGCCATGCCAGCGTGTAGTCGGCTCCGACTGATGCATTGCTTGTTTGTTTATTGGTTGGTTCACGACACACTTTATGCACATGCACGGCTAATGGCGCCGCCCACACTGTTTCGCCGGTGGGCCGCGGGATTGGGAAATGTCCTGAGTGGCGCTAGTGTCGAATCCGGGACCTTTGGTACCCATAACCCGACACCTTAACCACTCGGCCATCCCCGCCCCGACTGATGCATTGCATTGCAATGGAGAATGCAATAAAGATTGCAATGTACGGCGTCAGTTGGGACGTTTATCAGAAAGTAGCACTTCTGATACACGGCTAGGTTAGCTGATCTTAGTCTCTGATAATTAAATTTATGCTAGATTTGGTTAGGGTAGCATAGCTTGGGTTAGGGGAGGTTGCGCTAGGCTAGGGTAGCGTAGGTTGGGTTAAATTAGGTTCGGTTAGATCATGGTAGCATTGGCCGTGTTAGGATAGGTTTGATTGTGCTATGTTAAGGTAGCATAGGCTGGATTAGGTTAGGCTAGGTTATGCTAAATTCAAGTAGCATAGGTTGTGTTAGGTTAGGTAATGCTAGACTATGGTAGCCTAGGCTGGGTTAGGTTAGGTTATGTTTGGCGAGTATAGAATAGCTTGGGTTTGGCTGGGCTATGTTTCATGAGTATAGAATAGCCTATGCTGAGCTAGGAAATGCTAGTCTAGTGATGCCAAATGCGGCCGGGACGTGCCCAGTGGCCAGATGCAAACCGGCGTACCAGTCCAACGGCGGGAAGGCGGTGAGGATAATGGATGAAGGTGGTACACACTGTCTATCTCCATCGTCGTCTCTGTCCCTAGTTTGGCTTTCAAACTATCCCCGTCCGTCTGCGGCTACGTAGAGGTTAACACGCGCCCTGGAGGGGGGGGCGAAGTCCGCCCACCCCTCCGGTTTTCGTAGAGGTTAGTTGAGCCCAGCAGTGCATTACTGCTTTGGGTAATTTGGCTACATTGGGGCCGAACAATGCCCCGAGGAGCTTTTTTTGGTGGAAATGAATTGATTGGGAGCATTTCTGCACCATCTGCATTGTCGCATTATACCTAGGGTGTGTTCCGGCGACCTCATCCGGAATAGGTTGAGGGTCCATTTCATTTACCGCCCGTTCCAGAGCCTCATCCGAAATAGGTTCACCCTCATTGAACCTCCACCGGATGAGCAAAATCTGATCCGGCCGGTCGGCGGTTGAGGAAGCGCGAACTCGGAATACGACAAACGTGCCGCAACAGTGGCGTTCAGAATGAAGTAGCTTTTAACTTGACTTAGGCCACGAGCACAGTCATTGTGTTGTATAAGTCGTACTTTCTTTGTTTTATGACTTAAAAAAAAGAAATCCAAGAGACATGGGATACGTGATGGATATGAGCAGTCACCCATGCTTTATAATAGTGAAATATATGCCTTTCGAGCTTCAGAAGCAGCACAGGGCATCGTCATCCACTGTGCGTCAGCTTCCCTGTCGGAGTCGGAATAAAAAACAACTTCCAGCGTGCTTTATTCATCCTCCAATAGCTGCTGCACAATGGGATTCATCGGGCTTTCACAACAGCAAGTAAGTACATCAATGAATAAAAAAATATCGCACTGATGCGCGGAATCGGATCGGAGCCAGCGACCGAGAATGCCACCGATCTGGATATATGCGCCAAATAACTATAGTGAAGGTCGTCCTTGTAGGCCCGTGAATAGACTAGGAGACCCGTGCGTCGCGATAACTCCGAATGCAAAAATGATGTGTTCTTTGCGCGATATGTTGTGCAGAAAGTATAGTGAATATATGGTGACGCTTGAAGACAGTAAAAGCGCACGCAATAACGTTCCAAGCCAACAGTCGACAGGTCCAAATTTGGAGGCCGAAATACAGTTATTAATTTATACGCGCGACCGACAGCGACAGTCTCGCTCCGATCGACAGTTCGGGACGCTCTGTCAGCGGGGGTCTGGCCAACGCCCTGGCCCTCGGCGACCGCCAGGTGTCCTTTCCCCGCCCCGCGGGCGACCGCCGGCCATTGAACTTTAGCCCCACGTCCGGCCGTCGCCGCGGCGCGGCCGCCGGCAAGCCACCGACCGGCTCCAGTTCAGGAGCTGCCCGTCGACTGGCTTACGGGGTCACAGTATTACAGTTACGGCCCAGCATTACGGTACTCTGCTATTATACACATTTCACGGTTCAGACAGTACATTTTTAGTACTCTGTTACATAACGCTACAACCATATCACCGCCAACAGCTGATTAATAGGACAAAACTCTACCGGTCGTTCTGGTGCCTCAACCTGGGAGAGCTATTCTGACCGAAGCTCAACCTATTCCGGATGAGGTCGCCAGAACAGACCCCTAATAGAAGAGTGACAGATATCCTCTTTCCAAATATTGTCGTGCTACATCTGAATTGCCCAACCTAATGACAATATCCTTCATGGGCGCTGTATGACCGAAACAGTCGATGCGCCCCTAAGCCCAAATATCCAACCGACAATATCCTCCAATGTGTTATGTTATCTCTGTTGTGTCTGTGCCCCTTCCACCATCTGAGTTCTTCCTCATCGCACCTGAAGAAAACAGCAAAAATATTACAGCTCCAGAGCGCTGCGAGCCCGAACAAAGGCAGTACTGTACGGCGGATAGCAACGACCACGCCCCAGCCGGGCGGGTCGGCAGCCGAGGGAGGGGGGGGTCGGCAGCCGAGGGCCTACACAGCCGCCACAGATTCCGTGGCGGGCCGGCGAGGCAGGCATATTGAAATCAAGGTGCCGCCCGAAGCACGATCCACATCCTGGTGACGCGCCAGTCTCCTAGCAACGCGAGCTTCCGGCTACACACACAGGAATGCTGGTCAATGCAGGCCGTATGATTTGCACCACGTCTCATGGGGTCATGTCGTGCCAGACGCACGTTCAATTAAAACAAAGGTGGCCACTGTGTGACGACGTGTCATAAGACGAGCGACGAGGACGACGAGGGCGTTCGTGCATTTTCGCCGTATGTTTGCGCTCGTGTCCGCATCGCAGTGCGCGACTGAAAATATGCATGCATACGTACCCATGCATACATATGTGCATGTATATTTATGTATATGGAGACACGCATAATATATGTATGCCTATGTAGGTATGTGCAGACATGTACACGTATGTGTATACATATGCATGCAGGCGCATGTATATATGCATGTACATGCATGTATGCATATGCATATATGTGCAGATATGTATGCATATGTATGTACATGTGCATACACATATACACCTGTGCATATATGTATATACATATGCAGACATGAATGCATGTGTGTATGCATTTTCATATGTGCATATGTGCTTGTGTATATACAACATACGTGCATATACATCGATAAGTAACACCATCCGTACGGGTTGCTGGTGCTTCAACCACGGTATGCGATGTGTAGAACCCATTTCCCCCATTGTTTCTTCCGCATAGGCCCCGCGGTGCCTTCCGACAAACATGTCGCATACATTTTTCGATGGGTAGATTACATGTCAGATACATGGATGCATGTATGCATGCATTAACAAAAATGATATTGATGATGTTTAATGCAACGAAGAATGGCTCTTAGTTGCTCCTGGGTTTTAGACATTGCGTGAGGAGAAATATACCAGGAGGTGCTGAGCTTACATCAAAAGTAACGTTAAGGATTATGCTGTATTACTCAACATTTCGGCCAGGGGCCATCGTCAGGAGCGTGCAGCGGCTACTCACCACCTCCTGGTATATTGAAGGACTTATATTTCTCCTCACACGATCTTGATGATATTCATTCTAGGTCTTTTGGTAAAAAATATAATACCTTTAAATTCCACCTTTAGAGTTTCCAGTACCCTACCGCCATTGAAGTTCGAACCCTCGTTTGCCTAGGGAGTGGATGTCACCTCTCCCCCAATCACATACTTTGCTCTGGGCTCCAAATCGGTTAGATGGCGTTTTGCAATTTCCAATGTCTGACAATACGCACGTGGTGAACATATTGATCAACGGAGGAAAATGAGACCATGTCAGGCCACTTAACCCGTGCCGTCTTTCCTGGCAGATTCTCACCAACCGTCTCGTTTGGTTCTTTTTATCGCCCTCCAATCTCCAAACAAAACGTTGAACGAAACGGAAGTGGTTTCATCGGAAAGCGCTCGACGAGAAGGGCCTGAAACCAGCTGCACCGACACCGCTGGTGCTGCTGCCATCGCTATAGCTGCTGCTATTGCTGTCGCCATTGTTGCCGTCATTGTTGTTGCCTTTGCTCCTGCCCCCGCTGCTGCTACAGCTGTCATCACCGCTGCTGGTATAGCTGTCATAACCGCTGCTGATATAGCTGTCATAACCGCTGCTGATACTGCTGTCATAACCGCTGCTGATACTGCTGCCATCGCCGCTGCTGCTACAGCTGTCATCGCCGCTGCTGATATAGCTGTCATAACCGCTGCTGATACTGCTGCCATCGCCGCTGCTGCTACTGCTGTCATGGCCGCTGCTGATATAGCTGTCATAACCGCTGCTGCTACAGCTGCCATCGCCGCTGCTGCTACAGCTGTCATGGCCGCTGCTGCTACAGCTGTCATCGCCGCTGATCTGCTGCTGTCATGGCTGTCCTAGCACTGCTGACTCGCCAATAGTCCGCCAAGACACCAGGGACGTCGGTAATTAGCTGTACTTCCACGAGTAGTGATAAACTGCCAACATACCTTGTCAGTCCGTAGCCCGCAACATCCTCCAGTTGATTCCCAATGTGCAGCATGCCTTTGGCAGACATCCCCAATGTGTTACCGATGCCCAATGGAGGGAGCATGTAGCACATGGTAGCGTCATGTCCAGCAGCATTAACACGCGCCCTGGAGGGCCTCTGAAAATTACGTGCCCTTTGGGGTGGGGGGGGGCGGATTCAGCCCCCTTAGATATGGGTTCCAATTAAAGCTGGTGTAGCGAAATCGCAGTTGGATGGGTACGGTAGTGATCTCTATTGTGTGAGAATTGCATGACCTTAGGTCAATATCTTCAAGGTCAAATGAGGTCACAGATGTCAAAATGTACTTGTTTCCCGTGGCTTGGTCTGTCATTGTTATGTATTGCTGTGATTGTATTTAAATGGTCTACAATATGCATCAATGGATGGTTTTAGACCTTACTAATGATGCAATACAGATGCTAGATACAGCATTTGACATCAGGTCATCTTATATCGGTTTATCACTCACTTTATCATGTCGGTTACCTGTTTCAGTTACCGGAACCGGGCCGCCCGCCCGACTGCTCCGCCGCAATTGGCTTCGCGAAGAAAGGAGTAAAATACATTAATAAAGTATGAAAACGCTTTGGTACATAATGACAAACCGTAGTTTTTAGGATGTGTAGGGAGTAACACAAAAAAAACGATATAAATCGCATGACATTCATTCGCATTTATGATGACATTCCGATTGACCAAGTTTGGTTCCATAAACCTGTCGTGAACTTGACCCAGTTTGACCTCGGTGACCTAATATGACCTTGAAACTATATAGAATAACCATATACTTGAAAAAGTCGCTAGTGCTGCCAAGAACGCTTCACTTTTCACAGTATATGGGATGCGCTATTTTTTTTGATCGGTCCCTAACTCGAAAAATGTTCGGCCGAATTCCGTTTTTCCTCCTTTAAACGACACGATGGTCATTTCTAAGCAGGCACTAAAAATAGCGTACATTGACCTACAAAATTGGCAGATATGTACTAAAAATGGGAGAGGTGGGCGGATTTCGCCCCCCTCCAGGTTGCGTGTTAAAGTAGAGTAAGTAAAACAAAATTCTTCTTCTAAAAATTAGGAAGAACGAAGGACACGGGAGACCAGTGCAGGCCAGCGCTCTAATAAACAGAAATACCGAGGTGGCGATATGAACTCTGATCGCGAATAACTGGTCTTTAGATGTTGGCACTTGCATTTATAAGACCACATTTCAGGAGTAGTTGCAGGTGTAGCTTTCTGGAAATGTTGGGAATGCACAAGACATAACGGCAATGGGTGTTGTGCGTGTTTCGCATGTGCCGAGCGCGGGCCGTGGTTTATGGCACCACGGACGCGCGACCCACTTCCGACTGTTCGCCCTGGCAGGGCCCAGTCGCGTCAGGGCAAGGCCAGAGGCAGCAGCGTGTGTGTCGAGCCGTACACAATATATAGACCGTGATAGACCAGTGTATCGCAAGAGACAGTGAGGACTAAGCGTGCACCACCACAATGGGGACCAGATGCGTTTTTGGCATACCATTCAGCTTCCCATACTGGAAGTGGAAATTATCGAGGCGGGGTGGGAAAGCGCTTCGCTTACAGCATCCCGAACCAGGATCATCGGAAAAGGCAGCAGTGGCATGAATATTCAGTGTGCAAAGTTGTGCAATATAATAGCAAACAAAAGTAATCGAATGTTAAAATAGGATACACTTCTTATTCCACTTCGTCCTTCATGCATGTCTAAATATTTAAACAAACACTGAAACCCTTTGCATGGCGATGTTTGCCACGTGGTCTGGCAACCAGATCACGTCACGTGACGAATGGCGGGATCCAGTTGACACCTGGCGGCCGACGTCCGTTGTTCGGGTCGTAACCTTGCCTACGTCTGTCGTGCAAGGCCAACACCCGGGGTGGGGGTCCATTGGGGGTGGGGGGGGAGAAGGCGACCGGCCAGCATAGCAGAAGGTCGTTAAGGCTGGCCAGGTGCACTGATGCCGGTCGTGTTCGTGAACATTCAGAGCTAAGGGTTGACTAATGGCTCCATACGAGGAACTTGCATAATCTACGCCTCTCTAGTCCGACAAATACTGGCGAGCTTTCGTGCTTTCGGCGACGCCAAAATATAGCGCATAATGCATATCACTCTACACACACATACGCGCACACACACACACACACACACACACACACACACACACACACACACACACACACACACACACACACACACACACACACACACACACATATATATATATATATATATATATATATATATATATATATATATATATATATATATATATATATACATAGCATACATGAAGGATGTTTGTGCTAAATATTGCGGTTCCCTTTGAATGCATGCACGTACATTCACTGTTTGATCTATTTTACAATCTCGTTTAAAAATAAGATACCGTCTGTATCATATATTGTTATGTATTGCATATTGGAATTCACCATCAAATAAGTTTTGGGTTGTCCGGTTAGATAAAGCGAGTAAAATATATTCATGCTTTATCCACAGCATGGATAGAGCAAAACAGCTTTGAGAGACCGACAGATTGTGTTGCGGATTGAGATCTTTACCTGGTATCCGAGTGAGAAGTATACCGACTTTCTAGATGAAAATACTATAGATGCTACTACACAAACACTAGATACCCAGCCTCTTATTGACCTTTACTCTTTCACACTCATTTTCATCGAAGGTTTCCGCTTCTCCCCTGGATTTTTCATAAAAATTCCAATTGCCGTACACAAAAGCCAGTGTGGTCTGTTTGTGTTCGTGCACGCGATACTAGCTGTTTCTATTCACGGCAACAGCTCTTTCTACTGTGACGGTAGCAGCTGTTTCTACTCACGGTAACAGCTATTTCTATTCACGGTTCCCGTAGCGCCGTGGTGGCATACGATGCGCGACCATAAGCGACCATCTTGTACATTGGTTAGCACCCCCGTCTTTCCGGTCATATCCTCACACTCCGTCCCGAGGTGGGGGGAGGATACAACCCCCACTAATCTCCAAACTAAGCGTCACACGGAAATGAAAGAGGTGTGATCGGAAAGCGCTCGACGTGAACGGCTAGACACCACCCCAAAATGTTATCCCCAAAAATGACGTCACTAGGGGGCCCAGGTTTTCACGACTTTCATCATGTGTTTGGTTCTGAGGGCTTAATTTTGGGGGAGATTTGGAAAAAGCGAAATATTTGGTATCAGAAAAGGAAGGCAAAATCGACCATCGCCTTACCACTTTTCCCACACCAAAATCCAACTTAGTTTTTTTTAATTTCAAAATTTGGGGTTTTCAATTTTCTTTAATTTTTCCTTTTCTAGTTGGTAGAGCGGACCGAACAACGTTGTTCGAAGTGAACTTGCTTTCATAAGAATGCTTACCTTATCCAGAATCTTCGATTTTACACCTAATGGTCAAACATGCAAACGAATAAGCAACCAAAAACGAAAAAATACGATATTCCTGTGGAGCGTTTTGTTTCGTCCCTAAAGATAAGCAAACGCTGAAAGCTTCATTAAAATATATTTAACAATTAAATTGTGACGTATGGTTGAACTTTTCTGCAGGCTACCTAACATAACCTTAACAAACTCCTTAACCCTAAATGACGTGACCTCAAGAGTTTGACACAACATGCCAAATTGATGAGAGAAAAGATGCATCATATTTTGGTGCGCTGCCGTGCGCCGTTCTTTCACTATCCGTGGAAAACCTTAGAGTGGCATATATCAACACGCTGCTCCCGAGACGGCTCGGGTTCACGAGCTACGCTCTGACTCGGAGTAGCTGAGTGGGCCGGTGCCCCCGTAGAGTAAGCGGAGTGTCACCTCTGGCGGGACCCGTGCTGGCCAGACCAACACAGGTGACCGTGTGACCAATGGTCACCTGTGATCTGTGGTCAAACATGTCGGCCACGTTCTGATGGCCACTAGCGCACTGAACACCAGCAAAGACAGCACTTGCATTCGCCCATGCCCGCTACTCCCGCAAATCGCCCACCGCCGTCGGCGACTGACCACATGTATTCGCTGCAGTATTATTATTCGCTACACACAGACACACACACACACACACACACACACACACACACACACATACGTGTTTACCGTGACTAGCGAGGACTATGACCTGGTGGTCACAAACGAGGACACCCTTTATTTACCACCGCAGAAGCATCGATTTCTTCTCGGTGATAGAGCAAGATCTGCCGAGTAAGATGAAGGGTCGATTTTGGAGGAAGTGTCCGATTGTTGGCTCCCAGTGGGGATTGAAATACCGAGGACATTGGCAAAACCGAGGACTTTGTGTGTCCATACATGTTTATCGTGAATACCGAGGACAGTGTGTGTCCATGCATGTTTATCGTGACTTCCGAGGACAATGTGTGTCCACATACATATTTATCGTGAATACCGAGGACAATGTGTGTCCAAATATGTCCATTGTGCACACCGAGGACTGTGGCCTGATGGGCACCAATGGCAACTTCCTTTGAAATGCGAAAACAGTGTGTTTGGTTCATCCTAATAAGTGCATCTGTGTGGTCTTACGTGTCTGTGATAATTCCTGCGCCGAGCCCAAACAACCTATCCCAGCTGATGGGAAGATTCCTAAGCGTAGGACCGTCATTCTAAAAAATCATGGATTCGTATCCTAATGTTCGCAATCGTGTGGGAGGGAGGGGGAATGAAAGCAAGGAAATTTACCCAATTGAAAAGCTATTAGATTCTTGTAACAGTTGAGCGAAAATTGTATGGTATTCACATCACTGAAGAAGGCTTAGATATATCGCTCGATTATATCTATATGTCGTTTAAATCACAACTGTACTGTAAACCGAAAAGCGTCCGAAAACCACCGGAGGACTAATTATCATGTGCGCAAGCTGTACTCTTCTCAATCTACACGTCTACGCTCCCTCCTGTGCCTTTCAGAGAGGCGTTGATTAACAGAAGCGTGGTCAGGATTCCATCCTAGGTATGCCACCAGCCAAAAGGGCCATCTGACCGTAGAAGATGAAAGGTGAAAAGCCTGTCCCAAAAAGTTTTTTCCTTATGCGTAGAACGTGTGCTTTTCTCGATAAGGATTTCACTACAATTTGTAGCACACTCCCTATTTTAGTGAATAGTCGTACAGTTGTTTTGACGTAGGGTTTGAGCATTTTCAGTAGGATATGCAGGCATGCGATTACGCTTGACGTGGGATGTGCTGGCCCTCGCCCCGCGGCCATTGCTATGTCAGGTATGTCGACGCTACTGTTGCGGGCCAGTCGTCCGATGTGAGCTATGTCCAGTGCCCTATCCCTGTTTTTATATCCACTTCAATTACATATAATCGAGACTAATTGGAGTTGGTTGTGCTGTGGGAAGCAATGGTCCAAGATTCGCAATGATAAGTGTCGAGGAACCTTTGCCAATGCATTTCGAAGTAAAATATATCTTAAACCCTGAGTAGCATCGTGAAGGTATCAGCTACTTGCGGTTCCATTTCAATTCGCTATAACCAAATATTGAGGAACCATTTTCCCTTACATCCTGACGATTAGCTGAGTGAATTCGGTCACACTGGACCAGGGGCGTCGCCACCGGGGTGGGCAGCGAGCGAGGGTTTTTACCCCCTGCCCTGTGGAAGACGGCGTTCCTGACATCTGAGGAGGCCCCGTGCAGGAAGCGCACAGAAAAGTTGAAGTGCTCTCTAGAAGAAAGGTTTCACACTGAGGGTCGCTATCATCCGCTACCATCTGAGATAAAAGCAGATATTTCTGTTGGAAGTCCCACAAAGCTTGAGAGATTTTGACAGCCTTTCAACCCACTTTTCGGAGGGAGTGAAACACAATGTATATCGTCACACACCTTTGCGGAGGTGGCCCATGAGCCTTCGATATCTGGGTCCATCATCGCTTTCCTCATCATCCTCCATCCTTCATCATCCACCATCCGACATACGTGCCCGCGGTGTGGAAGGGCTTAAGTCTTCACACATTTCTGATTGCAGGCCAAAGCTGAAAACCTGGAGGCAATCCAATGCGCTTCCTGACTCAACCACCGCGCGAAAGAGGCGGGAAAAGTTTCCTCTTACCGTGAAGGGGTGGGAGGGGTGTCGCTCCCCTGACCTTTAAAGAGGCCCCTGCTCGGTGATACACAAAACATTTGAAGTGTGGTCTTCATGAGACGGCTTCACACTGAAAATCACAACCAATCAGAAACATAATGTAAGTCAAAGCTAGTGTTTGTAGTTATCTCCACAAAGATCTCAGAGGCTTTTGTTCAAGGTCCTTGCTTTTGGGATCCTTGTATTTTGTGACATTGTGAAAGAAGCCATGCGTGCATTGGTGGAATATTGCATGTATTTCAGGGATGCACGCCCTTACATGCAAGGGGGCGCTTCCTCATTTGGTTCCATGTTAACAATCACCGGGCCCAAGGTAGGGGCTCACAAAGATAGGATAGGTACCCGTCTTAAGACGAGTAGCCTCCTATTTAAACATTTTATTTAAGGTCACGATTACTGACCTAAGGTCCCGATTGGGACCTACTCGCTGGTAACACTCAACCAATGACATGCCAACAAATTAAACCCCACGGCGAAGCACGTTTTGACTGGTGTCATAGCAGTTGCCCCGGTAGTTAAATAAGTCAACTAGGACAAAGATATACCGTGATTTGCTTATTTAATACATGTCAGCCATGTTTCAGGCTAGTTATTCCATGATTAATTCGTGTCCACGGAAGTCAAGTATCGGGTTCAATGTAGGAAAAGCTGAGATGAGATGTGACAGTATATTTAGAGCTTTGATGAAATGGATTCATAGCATCCATGTCAATTTTACAAAACTGGTTTCACACATCCACACATGAACAGACATGCTGGGCACAAAGCAAACACTGTTCTTCGACACGGCACTGCTGTACCTACTACACATCGAAGATGCGTCATACATCCTGCGGTCACATCACACCATTAGTTTGTTATGATCTGATGGGTGCCTGACATCTGATGGGATATGATTTCAGCTACTGTTGGCCCGATATAGAAAGCTCCAGAGCGAACGCTTTCCGAGCATGAGGTAGCTCAAGCCGGCTTTCTCTGATCGCCCGTGCATGGCAGGCGGACACCGTGGAGATCTACGATCCTTCCACGCAGATTTCTGGCGCATTTGGTGCTGTCAGGAAGTGGCGCATAAACGCAAGGACATGTCTTACGTACGCTATCAACTCGTCTCCATCCCAACTCTCGCAACACCGGAGTCACATGCTTAACGTCGGCCTAAGCCACTCACGGTACGAGCACTAAAATGGATGGCTTTCGGTTCTTCTGTGCTGCAGTGCAGCTTCTCCAGGCACCAATGCAGTATCGAGCATGCGGAAATATTTTTTCTTCGATGAACATTCGCGTTGTGCCTTTGGGCACCCTGTGGCACATCGTAGCCAGGCCGACTAATAACATGCGACAACGTTCAACGACTGCGGGGATGTGCTTGTCTTATGTACATGAGGACTGATGGTGACACCTAGGATTTTGACACTGAGAGATAAATTGAAATTCCGTCGCTTCCGAACTAAGCTGAAAAGTTTCATTCCGAATGTTGGTATCGAATAATGAACAAGGCTGAAGTAGAGGACAGGACATATCATTATCACTGGATGAGGGAAGGCCAGGTAAATAGCAATGCGTAGTATGGTACAGTCACCAGGATATCCTTCCCCGATATACACTGGATTTAACGATTGCTATGTGTGGAGGGGTATGCAGCATGGGAAATGCGGAGGGAACGTCCACCCATCCCGTCGACGCATTAGTTGAGCTTTTGAGGAAAACGACATTTTCTGGTTAAAAGGCAATTAGGCGCTCCACAAGGGTACGTCGAATGTACACTTTTCGAAGATTCAGTAATATACTTGCTGCGCACACGCACGGTTGCCAGACGGCTTGGAGCAATATTTCATGTATTATAAAGCACATCCAGAACGCACCAGTCGTTTACAGCCCTTGTTGAAATAGACGCACCACGTGTCAGCCAGACTAGCCGCGCCGGCACAGCTACGTGCTCATTCGTCCCACACGGTTAGGACAAGTCGATTGTACTCGACGACTGTGCCTGACTGCGCCTGCACCACCGCCCCCGCCACGAACCTCAGATCAGTGCCAACGTTGAGAGCCACAGTCACCTGCAACAATTGGATTGTCGTTAGGCACAATCCTAGAGCTAGAAAGTTCTGCAGTCAGGGACCACGCTGCAATAATCCATAGTTTCTAGATACCAAATGCCAGTGGCGAGATATATGACGTCAATTCTTTGTTAGTTCACTGTTCCCACCTTCCCTATTTTGGAGGATATCCTCGCGATCAGACCTGATAGCGACGTGAAACTTTGCGCCTTTGTAGAAGACAACATACCCTGCAACATATTCCATGGATAACCAATTTTTATTCTCACCTAATCTCGTGACCTGACTCGATGTGACCCAGATTATTGTTGCGTTTTCGTTGGAGAAGTATCTGCACATAAATGTGCAAAACAGGTAAGTATTTCGATGCCTCGGTCTGACAGCTCTCAGAAAGCATAACCCTAGAATGAGACTTTGATAAGAAGTCTCATTTTAGACGAGAAGACTAAAATGAGAAGCGCTGCCGACTTTGACCTCGCCTAGCTCATGTGGTGGTCATATGTACTGACCCTCAGGGAATGTATTGTTGTCTTTATCCCCAGGATTAAAAACGCAGCAACACATGGACACCATAGCTTGCTATCCAGTGCTTTCTTATCCAGTGATTCCGACAAATGTCACGTTTGCCTTGTAGGCACGAATTTGAAGAATGTTCACCGGATCCTTCATCATGCAGCGACGAATATCTAACCCGGTGCACCTTTGGACATAGGAAAGTGTATCCCACTGTACCTTTCAGCTTACTTCTATAATCATTACGGTTTTGCTACACATACACAAATTAGCGTATTTAGGGGCCGTTGGGCCGTGCCCCTCCATCCCTTAGGCGCAAAAGGCCAGTTACTGGCTAACAGGGCGCCGAATGCGCCCTTTTGTCCTGCAAGTAGTGTGCCCGAAGCTTGGATGGGTATCCCAGATGGATGAAGGTTGTCTCAGGTCTCAGGTCTCAGGTGCAAGGTGTGGGGATGGCCCAGTAATTGGGAATTTGAGCTCTGGATGCAAAGGTCCGGAGTTCAACACTGGCACCGCTCTGGATATTTCCGAATCCCGCGGCCCACCGGCGACACAGTGTGGGTTCCGCTATTAGGCATGATTGTGCATACAGTGCGTCGTGAACCACCCAATAAGCAAAAAGGTACGAAAGTGTGCGCCGTGGATCTACACTATGATCCCAATGCCTGTAGCCGCTTTCATAAACTGAGGGTGCACACCCATGATTGCATTATTTTTCAGGTTTTCGGTCGGTCCGAGCACTGCTCTCTCATTTACCATGTGTTTGGTATTGACTATATGCGATTGATAATTGACATATCTATATTTCGGTGGATTATTTTAAACCAGGTGTGTATGCTTGACTAACGAAATTGTTTCCTTCGTTGTGAAGCTATTGCAAAATCATGTATTTATGAGATGATCATGCCATTAAGTATGTGTTTTCTCAAAATTTAATGTGGGGTCTTTGAGTCCAGTGACTCCCTGTGCTGCGAAACACTGACATAGGAGACCCGCGGTTCATACTTTGATAAGATGATATGGCATCTGGCGTCGGCCGTGGGTGTCGCATTGGGCCACCGCAGGCTGAGCAGGGTTGTACTGGTGGTGCTAATGTGTTAGGTGTCGTCTGCAGAGCCCTGACCCATGACCCCGAGCGGTGGGGCGACGAGTGGGTTGCTTGTGGGAAATTGAAAGGGGATGCTGGTCTGCCTGAGCCAACAAAGCAACTAATATTATTAATGGCTTGGCTGGTTGTCTGTCGAATCCAGAGTACGTCCGTTTACTATATAGGTATTAGTGCCACCGTCAGTGGCCATAGCCTACATCGGAGGTGGGCTGAACGTAGCGGAAGCCTGAATTATGAATAGCAGAACGTTTGTTGTTCTTTTTTCCAGAAGAAACGACGCACCGAAACGGTCACGGCAAGGACATGCATATAGTGCATTCAGAAGTGGCATGCACGGCGCACGGGGCCGTTGTTAGGGAGGGGGTCCGGCGTAAGTGGTCAAGTTAGCCTCGGAATAATTCCTGAAAATGTGGAAAGTTCCATAATTGGAGTGCAGATGTCTCCCAGAATACTTCTCGAGGTGAGAATGGGTGACTGAAAAAAATAATACCCCTTGTTAAATACCTATATACTTTTGCCTACTATTTTTGTTTCAAATTTCCAGATGCCCTTGAAGTATGAAGGAGAAGCTCCCTTGAGCATTGTAAACTTTTTGGAGGGCAATTGGTATTATTGTGCTTTGGGGCATTAACGAGACACGTTTTTTAAAATACATTTTAAACCTCCGTGAAGAAAAGAAAGGGGCTAGGATTGGTTAGGCTAAGTAAGGTTCTAATTTTTTTTCGGAGTTGGGAAATAATATAATTTGTTTGGACTTTTCAAAAAGGGTTCCATTGCGTTAGGTTTTTAATGTCATATTTTTAAGAACGATGCATTTTTATTTAACCATTTATAAAACAAATCCTTACATGGGATGCTAGGCTAGGTTGGGTTAGGTCATGTTGCAATTTTTTAACCCTTAACATCATTTGTGTATACTAACCTCACTCGACAGTCTTCAATTCGAAAATTCTGGTTGGCACCCCAGCCTCTTTGCATAATTTCAAATACGCCACCGGACGGAAATAAAATATTGATAGGAACTGGAAGTATGTCAGGGAGATTGGTTGGTACCGCCCCGCCATCTGACTGGTCTCCATTTTAACGGAAAAGGCTCGTCAGATGGATTGATGGAATCCATGTCAGGTGTTCTCCTGTCAGGAGGATAGCGACATACTCGTAGGCCTGCAGTAACGGTGCAGATAGCTGCGTGTAGAATATACCTCAGATAGGCCAGGATATCGTGTGGCCCCGGTCAGAGCCGGGGGTGTCCAACATGTCTATACCTGCACGTGACGTCACGATTCAGGCGTACTACTGCGGAGATCCTCGTATTTCGTGAAGCGGCACTGTTCACTCATCCTCCTCCACCTCCTCCATCTCCGCCTCCTCATCCTCCCTCTCACCCTCCCTTTCATCCTCATTTTCCTCACCATCCTTCTTCTCTTCCTTCTCTTCTTCCTCCTCCTCCTCCTCCTCCTCTTCATTCTCCTCCTATTCCTCCTCCTCCTCCTCATATTCCTCCTCCTCATCCTCCTCATCCTCCTCCTCATCCTCCTCCTCCTCCTCCCCCTCCTCCTCCTCCCTCCTCCTCCTCCTCCTCCTCCTCCTCCTCCTCCTCCTCCTCCTCCTCCTCCTCCTCCTCCTCCTCCTCCTCCTCCTCCTCCTCCTCCTCCTCCTCCTCCTCCTCCTCCTCCTCCTCCTCCTCCTCCTCCTCCTCCTCCTCCTCCTCCTCCTCCTCCTCCTCCTCCTCCTCCTCCTCCTCCTCCTCCTCCTCCTCCTCCTCCTCCTCCTCCTCCTCCTCCTCCTCCTCCTCCTCCTCCTCCTCCTCCTCCTCCTCCTCCTCCTCCCTCCTCCTCCTCCTCCTCCTCCTCCTCCTCCTCCTCCTCCTCCTCCTCCTCCTCCTCCTCCTCCTCCTCCTCCTCCTCCTCCTCCTCCTCCTCCTCCTCCTCCTCCTCCTCCTCCTCCTCCTCCTCCTCCTCCTCCTCCTCCTCCTCCTCCTCCTCCTCCTCCTCCTCCTCCTCCTCCTCCTCCTCCTCCTCCTCCTCCTCCTCCTCCTCTTCCTCCTCCTCCTCCTCCTCCCCCTTCTCCTCCTCCTCCCTCTCATCCTCCCTTTCATCCTCATTCTCCTCACAATCCTCCTCCCCTTCCTCCTCCCTTCTCCTTTCCTTCTCCTTCTTCTCCTTCTCCTCCTTCTCCTTCTTCACTCCTCCTCCTCCCCTCCTCCTCATTTCCATCTTCCTCATTCTCCTCCTCCTGCTCCTCATACTCCTTATTTTCCTTCTCATCTTCCTCTTCCCCTCCTCCCACTCCTCCTTCGCTCGTAAAGACATAAAGACATAAAATATTAGTGCAACTATGAGCCACAAGGGCCCTTCTTGGTTGCACTCTGTACACTCAACCAGTTACCCACCAAATCTGTCTCTCACCCCTCCCTGTAATACTGAAAAGCAAGCCCTCTATTCTTATAATGATTGTCTATGCTGTTTTTATAGATGTTCAATGTGCTGCTACTGACAATGGTTTCTGGCAGCTGGTTCCAGTGTTCTACTACCCTGTTGGTGAAGAAAGTCTGTCTTAACCTTATTCTGCTGTGGTTAATATTAATTTTGAATTGATGACCTCTAATTGCATCATTTCTGTTAAATTCAAACATTCGCCCTCCTCCTCCTCCTCCTCCTTCCCTTTCTTTTCTCTTGCTCTTCATTGCTCTTCTCCTCCTCCTTCTCCTTCTTCTCCCCCTCCTTTTCCTCCTCCTCCCAGGTCTTTTCTGCTCTCCTCCTCATGACTCTCAACCTTCTCGTCCACAAATTTCCCCGCTCGGCTGTTCTACTCCACTTCTGCACCTCTCGTCTCGCCCATCTTCCTGCTGCGTCAGCTTCCATCGGCGCCACATCCTCAGTGTGCCCTACACTCCCGGTCGGCGCTGCTTCCCTCTCGGCGCTACACGCCCTGTCGCCGCTAGTTCAGCGGCCGGCGGCCGTTCTCCTGCACATGATACTCGCAGACAACCCTGTGGGACGAACCACAGCCAGCAGACTGTAGGTAACGCGAGGTGAACCTCACGCACTCTTCGCTGATGGAGATGGGAATTTGGCCGTCCGAGAACCAGTCGCTGACGACGGTCAACACCTGGCCGCTGACCATGTCGCGGAACACGCCGCCAGGCAGGTTCCACATGCCCACGTACCGGTATGTGGCGCTGCCGAACGACTTGAGGTAGTCGAACTGCGCTTGCGTGCGCGGCACGGCTGGCAGCGCGTCCGGATCCAACTGTCGGCAGCTGGCGATGATGGAGACGTTGCCACCAGACACTGCCTGGTCGGATTGAACATAGGCGACGGTCGGATCACTGCTCAGCGTGAAGCCGGGCGGCAGGCTTCGTTGGAACAGCGGTTCGTCGAGCGCCGTCAGCGGGTTGTCGTCGCCGTGGTGCGGCCACAGACGGCAGCCGGCGTCGACGAGGCTCCACTTCTCGCAGTCGGCGTGGGCGACACAGGCGATGGCGCACTGCGCCGCCGAGGTCATGGCGAGCGTCGCCAGCGGCGTCTGGGCGTGCGCCACCACGTGCGGCAGGAAGAGCACGCCGGCGGCGCCTGCAGCCGTCACCACCGCCGCCAGCGCGGCGGCGACCAGCAGCGGCGACGTTACCTGCACCGGCATCGTCTGCACCGGCGGCGCGGCTGGCGCGTGCACTCGCGACGACGGCGCGTCGATGAGTCGACGGCGACGCGGCCGGCCGTCGGCGTCGGCAGCGGTTGGCCGCGTCGGTGACGACGGCGACCGGCGGCCAGCGATGCTGCCCATGCGAAACGCTTAGGCACACAATGACAAACAGTAGATTTCGGGATGTATAGGGAGTAACATGTAAAGTGAAAGCAATCGCATGACAGTCATTTGCATTTATGACACATTCCAGTTGACCAAGTTTGGTTCCATAAGCCTATCATGAACTTGACCTGACTTGACCTCGGCCACCTAACATGACTTAAATTACATAGCATAACAATATGCATCAAACAAGTCGCTAGTGTTGTCAAGAACACTCCCCTATTGCCAATATACGGGAAGCGCATCAGCGCCGATTTTTGTGGTCTGGCGCTGTGAATTGTTTTTACTTTAACGGCCCCTGACTTGAAAACGTCTTGGCCGATTGCGATTTTTCTTGCTTTAAGCAATGCGCCGGTGATTTCTAAGGAGATACGCGAGAAATATAGGGCTAACACACCCTCTAGGGCGTGTATTAACCTGTTATGAACTTGACCTGACTTGACCTCGGTGACTTGACACGACTGTGGAACAATGTAGCATGACAATGTATATCAAACAAGTCGCTAGTTTTGCCAAGAACACTTCCTTTTTGCTAATATACGGGAAGCGCATCAGCGCCGATATTTGTGATCTGGCGCTGAGAACATTTTTTGAATTTAGCGACCCATAACTCGAAAAATTTTGCGGTCGATTTTCATTTTTCTTACTTCAAACAACGTGCCGGTCATTTATTGGCAGGTACACAAACAATGGCGTGTATCTGCCGGTAAAATGTGGAGTTATCTATGAAAAACCGGATAGGGTGTGCGGATTTCCCCCCCCCCTCCAGTGCGCGTGTTAAAGCTAATTTCGAAGATTCTGGCAAAGAAGGCATTTTCATGACAGGGAGCTAACTTTGAACAAAGTTTTTCGGCCTACTCTACTCCTTAAAAGAGACAAATTGAATACAATTGAAAGCTCTTTTTTCATTTCCAAGACAACTTGTTTTAAATATTTATGTGTCGGCAATTCTCTTTAGGGCTATGGTCGATTTCGTTTACCTTTTCCAGTTCCAAATATATTTTTTCTTCAAATATCTCTAAAAAAGAACTCCCCAGAGCCAAAAACATGATGCAAGTCGTGACAATCTAGGCCCCTAGTGACGTCACGTTTGGGGTATTATGTTTTGGGGATAGTATCTAGCCCTACTCATCGAGCGCTTTCCTGTGACGAGCGCTTCGAGCGCTTCCTTTGGTTTTCGTGCGACGCTTAATTGGAAAATTAGTGGTGGGTTGTAACCCACACACACACACCACCCAAGAATGGCTGGGCGCTGTATGACCAACGCAGTCGATGCGCCCGTAAACCCAAATAACGAACGTACTCAGGAATGGCAATGCACTGGAAACATAAAACAAAACAAAAAAACTGAAATTAGTGAAACCAGCTTCACCACCAGCACCCACACCGCAAACCGCATACTGGAAAATCACCAAATGCGCCGACCCCGTAGAAACCAGCGTGTGTGCACCTGTGTGTACCTGTGTGCACCTGTGTGTACCTATGTGTACCTGTGTGTACCTGTGTGCACCTGTGTGTACCTATGTGTACCTGTGTGTACCTGTGTGCACCTGTGTGTACCTATGTGTACCTGTGTGTACCTGTGTGTACCTGTGTGTACCTGTGTGTACCTGTGTGTACATGTGTGTACCTGTGTGTACCTGTGTGTACCTGTGTGTACCTGTGTGTACCTGTGTACACCTGTGTGTATCTGTGTGTACTTGTGTGTACCTGTGTGTACCTGTGTTTGCATATGTGTACCTGTGTGTACCTATGTGTGCCTGTGTGTATCTATGTGCACCTGTGTGTACCTATGTGTACCTATGTGTACCTATGTGCACCTGTGTGTACCTATGTGTACCTATGTGTACCTATGTGCACCTGTGTGTACCTGTGTGTACCTGTGTGCACCTGTGTGTACCTGTGTGTACCTATGTGTACCTGTGTGTACCTGTGTGTACCTGTGTGTACCTGTGTGTACATATGTGTACCTGTGTGTACCTGTGTGTACCTGTGTGTACCTATGTGTACCTATGTGTACCTATGTGCACCTGTGTGTACCTATGTGTACCTATGTGTACCTGTGTGTACCTGTGTGTACCTGTGTGTACATGTGTGTACCTGTGTGTACCTATGTGTACCTGTGTGTACCTATGTGTACCTGTGTGTACCTATGTGTACCTATGTGTACATATGTGTACCTATGTGTACCTGTGTGTACCTGTGTGTACCTATGTGTACATATGTGTACCTATGTGTACCTATGTGTACCTGTGTGTACCTGTGTGTACCTGTGTGTACCTGTGTGTACCTGTATGTACCTGTGTGTACCTGTGTGTACCTGTGTGTCCCTGTGTGTACCTGTGTGTACCTGTGTGTACCTGTGTGTACCTGTGTGTACCTATGTGTACCTGTGTGTACCTGTATGCACCTATGTGTACCTATGTGTACCTATGTGTACCTATGTGTACCTATGTGTACCTATGTGTACCTGTGTGTACCTATGTGTACCTATGTGTACCTATGTGTACCTATGTGTACCTATGTGTACCTATGTGTACCTATGTGTACCTATGTGTACCTATGTGTACCTATGTGTACCTATGTGTACCTATGTGTACCTATGTGTACCTATGTGTTCCTATGTGTACCTATGTGTACCTATGTGTACCTATGTGTACCTATGTGTACCTATGTGTACCTATGTGTACCTATGTGTACCTGTGTGTACCTATGTGTACCTATGTGTACCTGTGTGTACCTGTGTGTACCTATGTGTACCTATGTGTACCTATGTGTACCTATGTGTACCTGTGTGTACCTATGTGTACCTATGTGTACCTATGTGTACCTATGTGTACCTGTGTGTACCTGTATGTACCTATGTGTACCTATGTGTACCTTTGTGTACCTATGTGTACCTATGTGTACCTGTGTGTACCTGTGTGTACCTATGTGTACCTATGTGTACCTATGTGTTCCTATGTGTACCTATGTGTACCTATGTGTACCTATGTGTACCTATGTGTACCTATGTGTACCTATGTGTACCTATGTGTACCTGTGTGTACCTATGTGTACCTATGTGTACCTGTGTGTACCTGTGTGTACCTATGTGTACCTATGTGTACCTATGTGTACCTATGTGTACCTGTGTGTACCTATGTGTACCTATGTGTACCTATGTGTACCTATGTGTACCTGTGTGTACCTGTATGTACCTATGTGTACCTATGTGTACCTTTGTGTACCTATGTGTACCTATGTGTACCTGTGTGTACCTGTGTGTACCTGTGTGTCCCTGTGTGTACATATGTGTACATATGTGTACCTATGTGTACCTATATGTACCTGTGTGTACCTGTGTGTACCTGTGTGTCCCTGTGTGTACCTATGTGTACCTATGTGTACCTATGTGTACCTATGTGTACCTATGTGTACCTATGTGTACCTGTGTGTACCTGTGTGTACCTGTGTGTCCCTGTGTGTACCTATGTGTACCTATGTGTACCTATGTGTACCTGTGTGTACCTGTGTGTACCTGTGTGTACCTATGTGTACCTATGTGTACCTATGTGTACCTGTGTGTACCTATGTGTACCTATGTGTACCTGTGTGTACCTGTGTGTACCTATGTGTACCTATGTGTACCTATGTGTACCTATGTGTACCTGTGTGTACCTATGTGTACCTATGTGTACCTATGTGTACCTATGTGTACCTGTGTGTACCTGTATGTACCTATGTGTACCTATGTGTACCTATGTGTACCTATGTGTACCTATGTGTACCTATGTGTACCTATGTGTACCTATGTGTACCTATGTGTACCTATGTGTACCTATGTGTACCTATGTGTACCTGTGTGTACCTATGTGTACCTGTGTGTACCTATGTGTACCTATGTGTACCTATGTGTACCTACGTGTACCTGTGTGTACCTATGTGTACCTATGTGTACCTATGTGTACCTATGTGTACCTATGTGTACCTGTGTGTACCTGTGTGTACCTATGTGTACCTATGTGTACCTGTGTGTACCTATGTGTACCTATGTGTACCTATGTGTACCTGTATGTACCTGTGTGCATCTGCGTGTCCCTGCGCTTGCCTTGAGCAGTTTTGCTTTGTGTTCGGTGTTCACGAACAACCGACTGGGGGACTGTCCCAACGAATGGGACACTGTCCCACGGACCGGGAGACTGTCCCATCGACCGGGGCACTATCCCACCACACGGTAAACTGTCCAATCGACCAGGACACTGTCCCACCGATAAGGTCACTGTCCCAACTACAGGGGGACTATCCCACCGACTGGGTGAATCTCCCACCGACTGGGAGACTTTCCCACCGACTAGGACATTGCCACATCGAACAGAGACACTATCACACCGACAAGGACACTGTCCCACCGACCGGAACACTCTCCCACCGACCGGAACATTGTCCCACTGACAAGGACACGGTCCCAACGACAGAGGGACTATTCCACCGACCGGGACACCGTCTGATCGACTAGGACACTATCCCACCACCGACCGGGACAAAGTTGCACCGACCGGGGAACTGTTCCACCGACCAGAACACAGTCTCAGCGGATGTGGCGCCGCCCAAGCGACGCCAGTGCTGCCGCGACACCTCACCAGCCGATCCACCAACGAGTTCATAGGAGTTTCGCCTGCCGCCCCTCCACCGACACGGCCGCCCCGGTACTGAGTCTCCGGCCTTATCGGGCCAGTTGCCAACAGACCCTACCAGCCGGAGGGAAGGCAGTACTCGTATTATCGTTCTCGTGAGCAGCAACGACTATAATCCATGACTCATGTCGCCGACTGTGTTCTGTCTTCGTATCATGAGTTTGCGGTTTTGTTTTGCTTACTTTACTTTTGGTGTGAGACTAGAGTGTCAGATAAATGTATAATGACCATCTGCCCAGGTGAGAATGAAGCTGCACGTGCGGTACGTTACGAGCCCAGAGCGAACATTCGACTGGCCAGCGACACTAGGACACTAGCGCCACGCATCGGACGGTCGGATAAGTTTGTTCCCGCACGTGATTATAGGTAGCACGCTTACACGCGCTTAACCGACAGAATAATTGCAGGCGTCTGGCTTGAATTCAAGCTTGACCGTGAGTGGAAAATTATGGAACAGTAAAATTAATTAAGGTCAAGCTACATCTGAATGTGCTTAATTCTCAGACTGTCCACAAGAAGGAGTAGACATAAAGACATAAAGACATAAAGGATTAGCGTAACCATGAGCCACAAGGGCCTTTCTCGGTTGCACTCTGTACACTCAACCAGCTGCCCACCAAATCCGTCAATCAGCCCTCCCTGTAATACTGAAAACCAAGCCCTCTATTCTTATAATGATTGTCTATGCTGTCTTTAAAGATGTTCAATGTGCTGCTGCTAACAATGGTGTCTGGCAACCGGTTCCAGTGTTCTACTACCCTGATGGTGAAGAAAGTCTGTCTTTACCTTGTTCTGCTGTAGTTAGCTTAATTTTGAATTTATGACCTCTAATTGCATCATTTCTGTTAAATTCAAACATTTCCCCAAGATATCCCCTCTCCAGACCATGGACAAATTTAAAGACCTCGATTAGATCTCCTCCCAGCCTTCTATATCTAAGTGAAAACATATTCAATTTCCTCGATCTTTCCTCATATGCCAGGTTGCTTATACCATTAACCATTTTTGTAGCCCTCTTGTGTACTCTCTCTAAAAGCCAACAATCTTTTTCATAGCTAGGGGACCAAGCTTGGATGCAGTATTCCAAGTGTAACCTGACATATGCACAGTAAAGCTTCCTGATGACTTCCTCACTTCTGTATGATACATTCCTATTTATTGCCCAAGCATTCTCAGTGCCTTTTTCCTGGCTTCCTTGGTCTGTTCTGATCCCCCAAATGTTGTGTTTAGAATAACTAATAGGCATTTCCTAGGCTAATAGGAAATAGGCATTTCCTAGGCTAATAGGAAATAGGCATTTCCTAGGCTAATAGGAAATAGGCATTTCCTAAACATTTTGCATGGTGGGGAGCCAACACCAACATTTTCACATCCTTTTAGATTAAAGTCACCAAGAATAAGGCACTTCCTCCGAAAGTTTCCTCTCGTTTCCTCACAATTCATCTTATCAAGCTCCAGTTACTGAGAATGTGGCAGGGTTCCTGATCGGTAGAAAGCTCCTATCCTCAGTGTATTGCTGTTGCCTTTTCCCACAGTGACATGAAACCAAATGGACTCCACAGACACATTTTTATCCCCACCTGCTACTTTTTGAAAACTGAATAAGCTATTCACATAGAGCATTCACAGCTATTCACATAGAGCGCACCACTTTCACTGCTGGACCCCTATTGCACGAACACATATTGTATCCCTGGATCTCATAGTCCTGCAAGTTATCTCCAAAATACTCTTCACTGACCCAGGCCTCCGTAATGCAAACATAATCTGGTTCCTCCTCAGCAACATAACGCTTGAACTCATCAAATTTGGATCCGATACTCTGAGCATTAAACATCATACACTTAACAAATGCTCCAGAACCACCTTTGGCTTTTTCATACTGAGTAGTTCTTTTATCACTAGATGAACAATCACTCTGTCTCCTTGAACTACTGCTGTCCCTGCAGTTTTTGCATTGCATTGCATTGCAAATTGCATTACAGTTGACAATGCAATTTCATCCCTCCCCACCCCATTTCCTAGCCTACCTGAAGGACATGCTCGTACACTTTGCCTATCATATGGACCCCCTTCTGAGAGAAGTGCAGGCCATCCCTCTGATAGAGGCCCCACGATGCATAAAACCTGCACCACTCGTCTACAAAGGTGAAACCTAGCTCATGGCAGAGCTTACCTACCCTGGCGTTGGCTGCCAGTACCCTAGAGCTCCACTCAGGGGAGGCTCCAGCCCTCGGGAAAATTGCAGTTACAATGACCCTCCTATTGTTACCCTTGAGGGTGGCCAGAAGGGCCCTGTAGTCCTGCAGCAGCTCCTCACTCCTAGCATGACCTATGTTATTTACCCCTACCTGTACTATAACTGTACTAAACTGGTGATCACTGGTGACCTGTGCCACCACTGGTACCAGGTCCTTTACCCTAGCACCAGGCCTGGTGATGCACCTCCTGTCCCTACTACCTTTACAGAATACCCGATCTAAATGTCGCACACGAAAGTCGCCTACAACCAGCACTGATTCCTTCCTAATACTATCCAGGGGGCAGTCCTCCAATGCCTGGAACCTAATGCCTAAACCTCCAATGCCTGTTAATATGCCTGCCCGCTGGGCCGTTCGATTAGGCTTCCTCCCGCTCCTACCACCTGCCACTCACTGACGCTTTCCTTAGGCTCCCGTCTCCAAATCCTCCACCCCCTGACCTCATGCCACTTCCCCTCCTGTGACCTACCGGAACTACCCCTCCCCTGTTCACTACTAACACTCCCCTCTAGAGAAATCCCAGCCACCTCCACAGTGGGGGAAGCCTCAGCTACGTGGTGGCCTGCGACCACCTGGGCATATGATGTCCCTGCTACGGAGTGACCCCTTGTTGCTTTGTCTTGCCTACCCTGTGCAACAAGGGCAGCCTTGAGCTTGGAAAGCTCTGCATTAAGGGTCCTAATCTCTTCCTCTAGTGCCTGCATCCTGGTCGAAACCATCCTACAGGCTGCAGCTTATGCCTGGATTTAGATTCAAATCAACTCGCTAAACAACCGACAAAAATGCCAACTATTATTAACTATAAATCGCTACCTCCTATACTGTCAGTTAACTATCTAAGTACGTCAAGAATACCAACACACTAAGCAGAAACTATTCAAGAATTGTTTTTTTTTAAATAAATAAATAATGTCTAATCTAATTGTCTTCTAGACGAGTAGACAACTATAAGAATATCACTTTTGATATCACTTATATCTAGACAGAAATATGAACAGTCACACATCACTTATGAATACCACCAACTTAGTACCAATTAAACTCTATATTAAACTTAAATATCAAACACACTGTGCACCACAAAACTAAATAAAGTATGTTACAAAAGCATTAGTGTTTTCTAATGTACTTATGATATCTACACATTTATAATATCTCCAACTGAAAAACAAACTACATACTAAAATACTCCAAAAAATGAAGAAGCCCATATACCTCTACCCGCTATATGAAGATATACCTAGTGTAATTGAAGCTAACTTTTGAAATGATAACCCAAACTTTAACGCCAAAGAGACTAAAACTTATTCCTCAATACTACAGAAATCGAAGCCACGAGGCCGCGCCTAAAAACAAGATGGCGCACGACAGCTTCGCTAGGTTGATATAGTATAATGTGCGTGCTACGAAAGTGCTTATCAGATAAAAACCAATGAAATATAATCACAGAAGTAATTGCTAAACACCTATCCACAGCTTAGACTAGTGTGGTGCCCTGTTCTGCAACGACTTATCTGGACAGTTGGAGCTACAAACGGACGTGCTACCACCGTGACACCTGGCGGCAAACTGCCTTGAGTACCTATGACAATTTCCTTCTTACGACAATAGTTCGTCAGGAATCCGTCAACTCGTCAACCCGTCAGTCCATCAACCAGCAAGTCAATCCGCAATCCAATCCGTGTCCATTGGTGTCTGCCAAACTCTATCTGATGCTCTCCGTTATCTGTGTGATGTCCGATTCACATCATGCTCTAGTCCTTGCTTTTCTGCACTGGTCACGCAATAAACAACCGCATGACAACAACCTGGTGATTTCATACACCCCTCTTCCTTCTCCGCCGAACAGCAGCACTGAAAACTATCGAACACAAGCATTTTGTGTTAACACTACCACAAACACAACGTACACGTGTTAACGCACAAATCTTGTGTACCCTGCAAGCTGCAAGTTTGTCTACCTTTAGAGTTTGTCGAAAAGCACACTGTGATCGTGCTTTGAAACACAAAATGGCGTGTTAACACATCCATGAAGCACATGAATTCTGTGTTTACACATATGGAAAACACAACGACGTTGTGTTACACACCGACGATGTGTTACACACCAGAAATACACACATAGTGTATTAATAACACAATATTAGTGTGTAAATTCGGCCCATTTCCTTTTCTTACACACGATTCTTGTGCTTGTACAATGTACTAACACGACGAAGGTGTGTTACTACAATGCACAACACGCCATCGGCGTGCATCCGCTTTGTGTAAACACAAAGCATATGTGCTTTGTGAATGTGTTAACACTGTACTTTGGTGTTTTAAAGCACACTCCCAGTGAGCTTTCTGACACACTCTCAGGGTAGTCAAATATGCATCCTGCAGGGTACACAAGCTTTGTGCTTGCACACGATCGTTGCTTTTTTTACGCTACCGCAAAATGTTTGTCTTAATTGCCTTCGACTAACTTTGGATTGTTTCGCATAACAAATAAAATAAATACAAATATGAACGACTTGAGATGCTCATAAATGGACCACTCCTAAATCGCCCAATACAAGTCCTTTCAGATGAAGCGTAGCCCCATTCCATCAAACTTGCATTTTCGTGTATGTTCTCATACCCCGTATTGGGTGGGAACATTGATGGAATGGAATGTAAATGTACAATGAAATGGGATGTACAATGGAAATTTTTTCCGAAATGCGTTCGTCGTAGGTGTAGTTGCTAGCATACCACTAATCAGAAATACCGCACCGTCCGGTCGTATCGCACCCATTGGCCCCCATGCTAATGACTAGGTGAAATAACGCATTGCGAGAAAAGCCAAATCCATGAGTATAGAACTGAAAAAGTTGGCAAGGTATAAATGAAGAAATGGTAGTTTTGAATTCAGCATGTCTGTGGAATTCATTTCAGATGAAGCATAGCTCCGTTCACTCAAATCTACACTTTCGTGTATGTTCCCATACCATGCATTGTATGAGCATATTGATGCACACTGCAAATTTGATCCGAAATGCGGTCGTTGAAGGTGTAGTTGCTAGCATGCCAAAAATCAGTGAACTCGCAGGATCGGTGATATCGTACCCGTTGGCCCCTATGTTAATGCCTAGGTGAAATAAAGCATTGCGAGAAAAGCCGAATCCATGAGTATGCAACTTACGAATTTGGCAACGTATAATTTAACAAATGGTAGTTTTGAGTTCACCTTTACAATGGAAGTCCTTTCAAATGATGCATGGCCCCATTCCCTCAAACTTGCATTTTTGTGTATGTTCTCATATCGCGTATTGGGTGGGAACATTGATGCACAAGGGAAATTTCCTCGGAAATGCGGTCGTCGTTGGTGTAGTTGCTAACATACCAGAAATCAAGGAATTCGCATGGTCCAGTCATATCGCACCCTTTGGCCTCAATGTTAATGCCTATGTGACATAACGCATTTCGCAAAAAAACCAATCCACCAATATGCAACTGGAAAACTTGGCAACGTATAAGTTAGGAAATGGCAGTGTTGAGGTCAGCTTGGCACTGGATGAACTTTGAGATGATGCAGGCCCCATGCCCTCAAATCTGCATTTTCGTGTATGTTCCCATATGATGCATTTTCTGAGCACATTGATGCATACTGGAAATTTGTTCCGAAATGTGGTATTCGTAGGTGTAGTTGCTAGCCTTCCAAAAATCAGAGATATTACACGGTCCGGTCACCCATTCGCCTCCATGCTAGTCCCTATGCTAAATAACGCATTGCGAAAAAAGCCGAATCCATGAGTATGCAACTGAATAAGTTGGCAACATATAATTTCAGAAATCGTAGCTTTGAGTTCTGCATTACTCTGGAAATCATTTGAGATGAAGCATGTTCCTATTCCATCACACCTGCAATTTCGTGTATGTTCGCACACTACATGTTGGGTGAGTATATTGACGCACCCGGGAATACGGTCGTCCTAGGTGTAGTTGCTAACTTACCAAATATCAAAGAATACGCACGGTCCGGTCATATCGCACGCATTGGGGGCAATGTTAATGCATATGTGACATAATGCATTCCTAAAACCCGAATCAACGAGTATGCAACTCAAAAACTTGCAACGTATAATTTAACAAATGATCGTTTTGAGTTCAGATTTAAACTGGAAATATTTTCAGATGAAGCATCGCCCCATTCCCTCAAACTTGCATTTTCGTGTATGTTCTCATACCGCGTATTGGGTGGGAACATTGATGTAAAAATGGAAACTGAAAAGGAACTGGCATTTCCACTTAGTATAATATTTTGTAGATCAGTTTCACATAATGAAATTCCAACCGATTGGAAAAGGGCAAATGTAGTTCCTATTTTCAAGAAAGGAGAAAGAGGGAAAGTTGAAAACTATAGGCCAATAAGTCTCACATCCCTAGTTTGCAAGGTACTCGAATCAATTACCAATGATAGAATAGTTAGTTATCTGGAAGGTAGCAGATTGATTCAAGATACTAAACATGGGTTTAGAAAAGGACGATCGTGTCTCACAAACCTCTTGGACTTTTTGAACTTCGCCACAGAACAATTTGATCAGGGAAATCAGGTTGATATAGCATGGCTTTCAGATAGACAGCAAATAGTGATGCTAAATAGTACAAAGTCATCATGGCAAAATGTTCTTAGTGGAGTCCCCCAGGGGTCAGTACTAGGGCCATTACTGTTCATTATATTTGTAAATAACATTGAAAGTGGCCTAAGCAGTAAAGTTTTGAAATTTGCGGATGATTTGAAGGTCTTTAGGGCAATAACAGGTCAGGATGAGCATATTTCGCTGAAAAAAAACTTAGACGAGCTTGTGAAGTGGTCCGAAGAATAGCAAATGAAATTTAACTTTGATAAGTGCAAAATCATGCATGTAGGTAAGCAGCATATGAAGGCTCCATACTTGATGGGTGGCCAAGTGCTATCAGTGACTCAACAGGAGAAGGATCTAGATGTTATTCTAAACACAAAACTGGGGGCATCAGAACAGACCAAGGAAGCCAGGAAGAAGGCACTGAGAATTATCCGGGCAATAAATAGGAATGTATCATACAGAAGTGAGGAAGTGATCAGGAAGCTTTACTGTGCATACGTCAGGCCACATTTGGAATACTGCATCCAAGCTTGGTCTCCTAGCTATGAAAAAGATTGTTGGCTTTTAGAGAGAGTACAAAAGAGGGCTACGAAAATGGTTAATGGCATAAGCAACCTGGCATATGAGGAAAGATTGAAGACATTGAATATGTTCTCACTTAGATATAGAAGGCTGAGAGGAGATCTCATCGAGGTCTTTAAATTTGTCAATGGTCTGGAGAGGGGATACCTCGGGGAAATGTTTGAATTTAACAGAAATGATGCAATTAGAGGTCATAAATTCAAAATTAAAGTTAACCACAGCAGAACAAGGTTAAGGCAAACTTTCTTCACCAACAGGGTAGTGGAACACTGGAACCAGCTGCCAGAAAACATCGTCAGTAGCAGCACATTGAACATCTTTAAAAACAGCATAGACAATCATTATAAGAATAGTGGGCTTGCTTTTCAGTATTACAGGAAGGGCTGATTGACAGATTTGGTGGGCAACTGGTTCAGTGTACAAAGTGCAACCAAGAAGGGCCCTTGTGGCTCATAGTTGCACTAATCTTTTATGTCTTTATGTCTTTATGTCTTTATGTACAAGGGAAATTTCCGCCGAAATGTGGTCGTCGTAGATGGGATGGGCATGGGCATGGTATGGGAACATCTTCGAAAATGCATATTTGAGGGCATGGGGCCATGTATCATCTCAAAGTTCTTCCAGTGCCAAGCTGACCTCAACACTACCATTTCCTAACTTATACGTTACCAAGTTTTTCAGTTGCGTATTCGTGGATTCGGTTTTTGCGAAATGCATCATATATCCGAAATGCATTATATCATGCAAAAATCAGGGATATCGCACTGTCCTGTCATGTCGCACCCATTGGCCCCCATTTGAGATGAAGCATGTTCCTATTCCATCACATCTGCAATTTCGTGTATGTTCGCACACTACAAGTTGGGTGAGTATATTCACGCACCCGGGAATGCGGTCGCCCTAGATGTAGTTGCTAAGATACCGAATATCATAGAATACGCACGGTCCGGTCATATCGCACCCATTGGGCCCAATGTTAATGCCTTTGTGATGTAATGCATTTCCTAAAAACAGAATCCACGAATATGCAACTGAAGAACTTGGCAACGTATAATTTAACAAATGGTAGTTTTTAGTTCATCTATACACTGGAATTCATTTCAGATGAAGCATGGCCCCGTTCCCTCAAATCTGCACTTTCGTGTATATTCCATACCATGCATTGGATGAGCATATTGATGCACACTGGACATTTCCTACGAAATGCGGCCGTCGTAGGTGTAGTTGCTAGCATGCCAAAAATCAGAGAAATAGCACCGTGAACCAACTGAAAATCGCGGGGAGAATACCCCTCCCCCACACCCCCAGACGGCGCGGGTTAAGCAGAGCTCATTTTGTCAGAAGAGCGGTACTTTCCGGTGTGGTATTGGTTTTGTTCCGACAGAAATCACTCGTGAACCACTAGAGTGGGTCTATATGCATGATATCATATGAATACATTTGGCTGTAATGTGCCATAGAGTAACATGTGATGCTTTTACAAGCATAGATACATGACATTTGGATGTTGTTCTGGGATTGCACAGAAGCGATTCACATCCATAATAATTTCACAGTTTGGGTCGATGTTTCGTGCAAGATGAAGAAAATATATACTATTCCAAGCTTTATGTGCACATTTTGTATTACTAACGTGGTATCACAGCTTATCATAAGCGAACAATTAGGAAGATGGGATGGCTACGCTATGCCCTACGGAACCATACGGAACCCCGGAGTGTCGAGCCCCTCGTTTTCATCAGGGCATAGCGTAGCCATCCCGTCTTCCTAATTGTTCCCTGTTCCATGATGTTGCATGATGTTATTAATTGTTAATTGTTCCATGATGTTGCAATACTGCAAGGAGACGACTGCGCTGAGCGGAGAAGAGTCGACCTACTGAAGGCGGCAGACTGACAACCGGCAGACGCATGCCACTGATTTGGAAGGCGTAAGCGTCGGTTGGTTATTGGTTTTACGACACATCGACCGTTGAGTCATGTAGCGTCGCCAATCTCTCACGCCGATCGGTCGCGGGCGAATAGTAGCGACAGGTGAGACTCGAACCCACAAAGGCGTAAGCGTCAGTGTGGATTTCACGTTGGGGCAGACGATGATCGACGGAGAAGTGTTGAACGCCATCACCAACACAGCGTCAATGCCGACCTGTCCCATCTGCTCTGCCACGCCCAGGGTCATGAATGATCTACACCACGTGCGTCAGTAGCAGTCAACAGAGAACACCTGCGACTTGGCCTGAACACCCTGCATTCCTGGATCCGACTTTTCGAGTGCGTCTTGCACATCAGCTACAGCAACATTGAACATAAAAGTGCCAGTGCAGGTCAACAGCTGACAAAGATGAAGTCATTCGGCGCAAGATCATCCAAGATCAGTTCTGGCATCTTGTGCACCTGCACGTGGACCGGCCTGGAGCGGGTAGCGGCGGAACATCGAATAACGGCAACACGGCCAGACGGGAGTTCAGCGACGAGTCGAGGCTGGCAGAAGTAGCCGGTGTCGACGAAGGACTCACCCGTTGCCTTCACACCACCCTGCAAGCACTGACATCTGGGTACGAAATCGACTCAAGTAAATTCAGCGACTACTGCGACTGCACGGTGGAGCTCTATGTTAGGCTGTATCCTTGGTACCCGATGCCAGCAACACTGCACATAGTTCTGATACACGGATATCAAGTCATCGCATCACTGCTCTTGTCCGTCGGAATCATGAGCAGTCGGAATCGCGACTGCACATCACCGACCAGTTCAGCTACCTGTTGTTGAGGAGTGACCCGTTCATAAGCTCCTCCGCCGCAAGTCAACGTTTTCAAGCAGCGGTCAGAGGTCTTTGACCTGAGATGCTTCGAGCATGCTGTAAGCCGCCGCAGATAAAAACCATTGGATTACTCAGACTTCTGTGAGTGAGAGTATTTGGTTTTGCATTGTTTGCTGTTGATTTGAATCAATTTTGGTATTCACCGAAAGATGACGCCGAAAGTATCCTTCATGTTACCGAGTGTTAAATGTTATCACAAGCTCTCTAATTATACTTATGAGTTCATCTTATTTGGAAATGTACGAGGAGATATGATGCGTCGTTGTCAAATGACGCGCACCACACGCTATTACATGACTTATAATCAAAAACAATGCTTAATCAAATTGTCAAACAGGCAAAAAAAAACCGGAAAAAACCGGTTGCCGGAGTGAGTTTCTACGTTGAAAACCACCACCGAAATCGAATTTCTATGTATGCACTTTGAAAAGCAATCGAGGTGTCACTTTTCAGGCAGCTCTGGCCCGTAGTGCGTCGGTGAGGACCCTGAGGGCGTGGAGAAAGTGAGGGCTGCCATTGGACTTGCCTCATCAAAATCCGTCTGAATGTCGCCGGCCAATTGCTCAGCGACGGCGTCTGGTTGATCCGCCGCGTCCTCAAAGACGATTATGGGCGTTATCGTGACCGTTCACCACCAGCTTACTACAGCCGACAAGGTGGAGCCGATCACCTTTGCCAAGCGTTTTTCCGGTGAGTTCATGTCTGAGCCTGGGTTTCTCAGGGGACCTGATCCAGCAACAAAGCACATTGTCACTTCGGCACACAACGCTGTCAAATTTGGGCCAACGAGCCGCTAGATATTGTTCAGGTCATCAAGAAGATGTCCGTGCCTTCTAATTCCAGCAAGATGGTGCAACTCCAAACACTTTCAATATAGCACTAGATTGGTTGAATTAGCACTTCCACGACAATGTCATCAGGCGAAAGATGGTGGGCCCCTTGCCGGCACACACGTCCGTTTTGACTCCCCTTGACTTCTTTCTCCGGGGATGTTTGAAGTGTACAGACATAGCCCGATAATTCCCTAATGATTTAAAGAGGACCATTCCATGTGAGATGCGACGAATTTCTCAGGAGATATGAGTCGGAGTCATCACGGGAGGGGTGATCACAGCTGTGCAGGTGGGATTTTGGGTCTGTCAGCTGCTTCGGCTATATTGAGGCCATAACTAGGAAGGCAGGAGCTGATCTGTGCATCCAGCAAAACTGAGATCTGGAGCACGTGATCGATCTGAACGTCATCTATGTGGCTCTTGGATTAGTTCTGTCGTATCCAGCAAGCCTCCTTGGAATGCTGTGTTGAATAATGCAAGACGCATGCTTCTGTGATTGTATTGCTTCTTTCTTTACCTAAGACGAAAATGAATGTGGGCCTTTTTCTGGTCCACCCTTTACGACATACAATCAATCTTTGATTGTATGATTGATATGATTGATGAATGATTGTACAATCTTTGCACGTCAGTACAAATCCAAACTTCCTCCCCAGCTGAGCTACTACGACCCGAAGATATCGATCAGGAAGCCAACACCTACTTCCGCAACATCTACAAATTGGAACGTTACTTCAGCAACGAAGGTGCAGCGCGAGATCTCCTGCTGCCGGTCACTGGCTTCCGCCAGGATGCCAGTGGAAATTGCTGTCTGAATTCGCTGTGTCGGTTGCGTGGTCCGACTGTCCACACTGATAAAGAATGGATTGGATTGTTACCTGGAAAAAAAAACTGGTTGTTTGATGACAACCAGTCTATAAAAACTGGTTTAACACGCGCCCTGGATGGGGGGGGGAGAAATCCGCCCATGTTGCTATTTTGACCTCATTTGACCTTGAAGATATTGACCTAAAGTCATGAACTTCGCACACAATAGAGTTCACTATCGTGCCCATCCACCCTGCGAATTTCGTTGCTCTAGCCTTTATAGGAGCTGAGATCTTATGTGGACGCAACCCGCCCCCCTCCAGTGCGCGTTATTTTCAGAGGCCCTCCAGGGCGCGTGTTAAAAAGCTCGTAAAACGAGGAAAATTTGGTCCAATATTTACACTTCCTCGAACGTTCTCGGCTCAAATTTTGCCTATGTCTATTACGCTGTTTATGATGCATTTCTCGGTTCGGTCCGGTACCGAACCGAGATCAGGCGACGCTAGTAACGTCAAAAATGGGGTGCTGATAAACATAAAATAGCGTTTAGCTAGATATAAATGATTTTTTTTCAGGTTTACCTAGGTGCAAGAAACATATCTTTAATAATATTGTCCATCATCCTGTTAACAACACGCATTTATGTTCAAAAATACGGATAATTTAAACCGCATCCGCCTATTTGCCAGATGCGTGGAAGCTTTCCGCCATATTCCATACAATTTTCGGGTCGGTCCGGTACCGAACCGAGATCAAGCGACGCTAGTAACGTCAAAAATGGGGTGCTGATAAACAAAAAATATTTAAAAAAAAAATTTTTTTCAGGTTTACAAAAAACATATCTTAATAATATCATCATCCGTAACAACACGCATTATGTTAAAAAACAGATAATTAAACCGCACGCCATCAGATGCGTTTTCCGCCATATTCCATACAATTTTCGGGTCGGTCCGGTACCGAACCGAGATCAAGCGACGCTAGTAACGTCAAAAATGTAAAATAGCGTTTAGCTAGATATAAATGTGTTTTTTTTCAGGTTTAAGTAGGTGCAACAAGCATATATTTAGCAATATTGTCCATTGTACTGTTAGCAACACACATTTATGTCAGAAAATACGAACAATTAAAATCGCATCCGCCTATTTGCCAGATGCGTGGAAGCTTTCCGCGATTTTTCGTAAGTCCCGGTCCTCCCTCGGGGCCGAGAAATGCTTTGACCAATCACAGGTCAGCTGATATGTCCATGCAAAGCCGACGCACAAACGGCAAAGGAACTGCTGCTTATCTGTAAGTAAAAGTGAAATAAACAGAGAATCTGATAATTTATTAAATTAATGTTACATTATTTAGATAGAAATAGTCGGAAGCTATCATTGCATAACTCATATGATAGGTTTTATTTCTTTTGGAGCCTCTGAAGACTGCAAGAACGATGTAGTTAGCACTATTGAAAACGCCAATTTAGGTTTTAGACGAAGACATAAAATATTAGTGCAACTATGAGCCACAAGGGCCCTTCTTGGTTGCAGGTGGGCAACGCCCACCAAATCCGTCGATCAGCCCTCCCTGTCATACTGAAAAGCAAGCCCTCTATTCTTATAATGATTGTTTATGCTGTTTTTATAGATGTTCAATGTGCTGCTACTGACGATGGTTTCTGGGAGCTGGTTTCAGTGTTCTACTACCCTGTTGGTGAAGAAAGACTGTCTTAATCTTGTTCTGCTATGCTTAACTTTAATTTTGAATTGATGACCTCTAATTGCATCATTTCTGTTAAATTTAAACATTTCCCCAAGATATCCCTTCTTCAGACCATGGAAAAATTTATAGACCTTGATGAGATCTCTTCTCAGCTGAGTGGAAATTAAGGCACTTCTTAAGAGATTTCACCTCTTCAAACATTTTTGCACTCTGGGTTCATACTGGATAGAATGGGCTCCACATGTACTCTGACACAAACATGCAGAAGGAACAAAAATACCACAAAGAAAACTAGTACAAGATTGAAGTAAACATCCACCAAACATGTTACTCTACTTAGGATTGCCAAATAAATTAGCCACTTTTTTGTACCATCAAGCACAGAGACAACATCCGAACACATACCACACCAAACCACAACCACAACTGCGTCTTTTGTCCCTTGCACGGCTGTGATGGCAGTGGATATTTATTTCCATAGCCGAAAATCCAGTTGGGAGAGGTAACCAGGGCGTGATGAAACATATCCAGGACAATCAAATTAACGATATACCTGTTTTCGTGTTCGTTGTACTCAAACTACGAAAGCGTTACCAAGGATCACATTGTATAATCCTGAACCGTGATAGCAATGTCAATTTAGCTTATGTCTGCAATCTGGATAATTCGTCGAACTTGAAACAACATTGAATACAATATGTCCCATTTATACTTTGCGTTTTTTTTTAACCTGTATTGACCTTCAGATGACACGGTGACCTGGAGAACTTGAACTAAACATTAGTGAGTTTACACGTTCGGTGTGCTTCGTCCGCTTAGCATCACATCTGATTTACCGCGGGGATCGAGTTTACTTTTCCGGGACAGCTGCCCCTCCCCCTTGTTACCGGAAGTTGGGCATAGGCCCGTTGCACTGCGTGACCATTACCGACCTTTATATCCTTTCACAGGGGCTGCTTCTGGCAATTATTGGGGAACGCGATACATAAAGGTAATAGGGGAACTCGAATGGATTGAGGGTGCACTCAATGGGGTCCCATGATAAAACCTGAAATTATTTGTTGGAAAAGTCTAGATTGAAGGGGCAAGTGTCCCCTCAAAAGTGCATGACACAAAATCCCTGTATCCTTCTCATAATTTTTGTAAGTTCCATCCCACATTCCTTCCTTATCAGCATTCGTCGATGAAGAAAAGTAATGGGACGGTGTCAGCTGGAGACGGAGTCTGCATGATGTGACGACATGTTTGAACTCCTATATCGAGTTTCAGGTAAGTTTCAGGTAAAAACGGAAATTGTATGCTTGGTAGAGAAAGATCTGTTCCATCACATGGCCTTTATTATATAGATGTTGCTTCATTTCTGGAAAAAAAAGATATTAGGTTATAAACTAACCATATATAGCATTGCGAGTAGTGAGGATTTCACCCGTTGAAAACTTGTGACGTCATGAAAAGTTGCAACTGTCGGACGGTTGTACCGTAAAGGGCCTTGGTTCGGTGGGTTGGATGTGTTCAGATGGAGAGGGTGTGGTCTAGTTCGAGCATGGGTCAGCGGCGTGATGAGTGATGGTCTGGTCTGGATTGCGAGGCGAGGTCGTGGTCTTGGGGCGGGCAGGGGTCGGTGAGGAGCAGAGGGCTTCCATGGCGTCGTCCAAAGCGATATTCCGGCGCGGGTCATCGACGGGTTGGCTAAATGAGGGAGCATCAGGGGCCAAGTCCGGGGTTGAGCGATGGTCAGCAGGTGTGGTCAATGGCGGGGGTTCTGAATCGGAGTCCGGTGGCGAGCAGTGGTCTGTATCCTTTTTTCGTTTTTCCCATCGCGGGGAAAACAACCTACCTAATGTAACCTAAACAAACAAGAACACAGAGAAACAGGGAAAGGAAGCACGACGGGGAAGAATCGCGCGGGGTGACGGGTGTCACCAACAAAAATTAAAGAGGAGAGTGACGGGTGTCACCCCCAGAAACGAAAGGAGAGTGACGGATGTCACCCCCAGAAACGAAAGAAGAGTGACGGATGTCACCCCAGAAACGAAAGAAGAGTGGCGGATGTCACCCCAGAAACGAAAGAAGAGTGGCGGATGTCACCCCAGAAACGAAAGAAGAGTGGCGGATGTCACCCCAGAAACGAAAGAAAGGAGTGACGGGTGTCACCCACGAAAAAGAAAAACTGAGTGTTTAAACCAGCGGCGAAGCGCGACAAAATCGGCAGGGCGGAGTGGTCATCGGCTCCGGGTGCTCACAAGCGGAAGCGACCGGCGGATGCGAAACACGCACGGCGACTGCTTGCAGTTCTAATGCTGAATCATAGGGTGCCGCGACCAGTATCGATACCGGCGGACTAACGATAAACACTACCCGAGACGTGAATTATTCATGCCGGATACTCCAAATGTGCCTTCTGTTGCTCTATAAAATTATTTCCATTATCGAATGCTTCCTGGAATTCGCTTGTGGAAAATCGATACCGATGACACAGTCACTGAAGCAAAACAATGTTGCGCCCAACGATAAATCCCCCACCTCTACTCTCCATCCAACTGGCCGGCGCTCTGGACGGCCAGCCGGGCTGGCGATTGGCTGACATCAGGTCACGTGTTGGAGGGCGTGTCGCACCGGCCGGCCGAGGTTCCGTCCGTGCTGACCCAGCCGTTGACCGCCAATTGCAGAGGTGTCGGCCGCCGGGTCACTGGGGTAGCTGCCGGGCTGTGGACCCTTCGTGAGTCTGCCGGTCTGTGGACCCTTTGTGATTCTGCCGGACTGTGAGTCCTTGAGTGTGTGAGTCCACTGCCTCGGTCCGCCGCTCACTGCGCCCGGCAGTCGCCTCCAGCCAGGGTGGCGACCCTCGCCTTCAGCCATACGGTACGTCTGGCCTCCAGCCAGGGTGGCGACTCTCGCCTTCAGCCATACGGTACGTCTGACCTCCAGCCAGGGTGGCGACCCTCGCCTTCAGCCATACGATACGTCTGGCCTCCAGCCAGGGTGGCGACTCTCGCCTTCAGCCATACGGTACGTCTGGCCTCCAGCCAGGGTGGCGACTCTCGCCTTCAGCCATACGGTACGTCTGGCCTCCAGCCAGGGTGGCGACTCGCCTTCAGCCATACGGTACGTCTGGCCTCCAGCCAGGGTGGCGACTCTCGCCTTCAGCCATACGGTACGTCTGGCCTCCAGCCAGGGTGGCGACTCTCGCCTTCAGCCATACGGTACGTCTGGCCTCCAGCCAGGGTGGCGACTCTCGCCTTCAGCCATACGGTACGTCTGGCCTCCAGCCAGGGTGGCGACCCTCGCCTTCAGCCATACGGTACGTCTGACCTCCAGCCAGGGTGTCTACTCTCGCCTTCAGCCATACGGTACGTCTGGCCTCCAGCCAGGGTGGCGACTCTCGCCTTCAGCCATACGGTACGTCTGACCTCCAGCCAGGGTGGCGACTCTCGCCTTCAGCCATACGGTACGTCTGGTCTCCAGCTGGGTTAGCGTGACTCGCCTTCAGCCATACGGTACGTCTGATCTCCCTGCTGGAACAATGCGACTCACTTGGGAATGCGAAGCAGATATGATCCCGCAACTGGGATGATATCGTGCTCCTCTTCACGTGTGAGCCGCGCGGTGCATCTGTCCACCCTGAGGAACCCCTCTTCACTGAACGTGTGCTCCATGAGAGCAGTGTTCTGGTGTTCGGCCTGTCGGGCAACCAACTACTTCGCACACGATGCTTTTCGCGATGTGAAGTAGTATCCTGGGCTATGAGCGGGTGAACGTTCGTGTACGATTGACTTTAGGGATACCTAGGCGGAATAGGAACCGTGTCCATGCCTTCTCTGCATGTACCTTTTGTACCGCATCACAGCAATGCACGTGTTCAGACAGTCTGCCCAGCTTCCTTCCCCTCTGCGAGAGTCTTGCTAGAAACTGGATAAAGCCCGCGCATTTCCCGTCGGTGGCGCTAGTGCGCCCACTACTTGTGACGTAAAGGGCGTGGTTTCGAAACGTTTTCACACGCACGATACCAAACATGTTTGCTGTGCTGTCTAGTGGTGGAAATGAGCCATCATGAAATCTCAATTCGCGCAGCGGTCTGTAATGACGTACTTTTGTCGAGTTAATTTGACGGTGGAACACATGTAACAGTAGACTAGTAATATTGCAATGTATATATTTCTGCGGGTTGCCGCCAAACTCAGCATATCACATTAATCGATCTTCTCTATACATCCAATCTGAAGTTTTCGTCCGAGAAAATTAGGTGCGAATACCTGAATATGTTGGAATCAGAACGACTCTTCCATATATAAATTCCAAAAGTTGTACTATATATTTGTAATTGTTATTCAAGATGCCAATATACCAACAAATACTGAAAATTATAATTATTACCAATGGCATCGAACGCTGTCTGCGTAGACCGGGATCCATATATTGCTATTATAGTATACTTTGGATTCAAAATAATCTGAAACAATATAGGGCACGGATACAGACGCGATGGACACGATTTATGCTAGCTGCGCTGATTTCGTTGTGGGTTGTGGTCGTATTTTTATGGGCACATTTTTCATCCGGAGAGGTACCTTGAGCTACACAATCGTTTAGTGGGACTGGGGTTGCACTCTACCTTAACAGAGGTGCCTTTGTCACCAGGAGGAGCGGCCATCTCTATCGGGGACACTTTCCGGGTTCCTAAGTGGGTGGAGGAGGGCGGTCGTCCCCTAGGGCCCCTCTGTATTCGTTCTCATGTAGCTTGATGCAGTTTCATGAAGGCATGTCTTGTCAGAATGGATGAGCACAAATTTAACGATTACTTCAAAACCAGGAAAATTTGAGAAAATTATACGGGAGAAATTGCGCAGAATTAAGCAATGGAAGATAACCTTCATGACTGCACAATTGAATTTAACTTGCACGAATGTCCCATGTCAAAAGTTATAATTATCCGGGAACAAAACTAATATCTTATAAAGCTGGTGGAACAAGCTCCATTTGCGTTGACTTGCGTACATCTGAAAGGAAACCCGTATCAATCGAACTATGACCGCCGCAATGTTGACTCCCGAGTGTTGAAGGTGACAAATTGAAAGCTTATTCCAACTCGCCTCACCACGCCAATAGACGTTTCCTGGGGTAGCATAGGCAAATCTTTCAATGCCAGATTTGACCACAATTTTGATCAGATGAATGTGGTATGCATCCATCGCTCATTTCACCTCTGGGCGACGACAACGAGGAATTTCAATATTCTTTTAGAGGAGAACATTGCTCGGTCTCCAACCAAATGAGACTAGTGTAGCAAACGCAGAACAAATGTATTCCTCTTTATCAAAATATATTCCACAAGATACAAGCATTTACAGAGGCAAAAGGTAAAAGAAGCAAACTGAACACATCTGGGCACATCCACATTTATCTGGGGGATCTCGCGGGGATGAATAGTCGCTTCCCAAAATGAAGAAAACTAGCAGGATCTTGAAGCACATTATGCACACAAAATAAAACATCGGTAGATGTGATGGAATCAAACGGTATATATATTACTGAATTATGTATTTATTCAACAATATATCAGCATTTCAGTGCACTTTCCTAACCAGGGCAAATAATGTCTTCGACACAAAAGCAATTTCTTTCACGGAGCAAAAATCATTAATCAAATTTCACCTTAATTTATTTCGCCTTAATTTCACATCAAAGTCGAGCATTTCAACATACAAAATGGTGCAAACGGAATCAGCATGCTAAGCACACAAGCCATGCATGTGGAGTCCTCTAAAATGATGTATATCCAATACAATCCATTGAACAAGTGAAAGTATAGGCAAATATAGGCATGCAAATATAGGTGGCCTGCCTTCTATCAGTAAGGACATGCCTGCATACTTAGTAATTCAGCCTATGTCATCAACAAACAACGGTGTTATCCGAGCTGCGGCATAACAGGAACTGTTGCCAACAATTCCTGTTCGTGAGCCTGCCCTCTCTCCTGCCAGCATTTCAGGCAAGCTGTCACAACCGATGTGAGGTCAGCATCGACGTCACTGATTCTATCCAGTTTCTAGTACGACCCCTTGGGGAGGTTTCACCGGGTTAGGCAGGCTCTATGGATGGTCGACTGGCTGGTCGTGGAGCAGGCGACGTTGTGTAACGAAGTTGGTTTTCGTGGCATCTGAATCCTCTAAATTCATCCCCCTACCCACTCTGTTCCGGTGCCGACAAGCTTGCGGCACGTACCCTGTGTCCCTCCGTCGCATAACTATCGGCCGACGCCCGAACTAGGTCGGCCGGTGGACATTGCCCGCCCTGGCCTCCGGCCACAGCCACCGGCCGTCCCGGTCACAGCCAAGGTGACCCCCAGTACCCCGGCGCGCACCGCCGTCGTCAGATGGCGAATACCATGGATGTGAAGTGACGTGACGTTAGTGGGTGATGTAGGAGCCCTATGGACAGGCGTGTCAATGTCTATACCAGCTGTCTGTGGGCTGTGGATAATTTCAAATATGTCGCTAGAGTGTCGGGCGCTGTGTCGCCAGACCAGAGGCTACAGTGCCGTCGTCTGCCAGTCGGTTGTTAACCCGTCCCGTCTCGTGGGGGGGGGGGGGGTCTTCAACCGCCCCCCTCAGGTTTTTCGTGGATAGTGGACGAACGGTGCGCGGTAGCGCGCCCAAATTTGGCATACCTTTTTCCACATCAATTTCACATGCTTATTTCTAAATTTTTATGTCGGGTCATCTAGGGTCCACGAGTTAGTCGAGGTCAAGTGAGGTCACCTCCAAACAATTTAAACCAGTCGTCACGCTTTAACGGGTAAAGATATTAATGAAACTTTCAGCGTTTGCTTATCATTACGGATGCAACAAAACGTACGAGTTGAATTTAACATTTTGTTTAGTTTTTGACTACATATAAACTTTGCGTATTTGCCATATTGCAGTTCAAACACAGGATTCTGACTAAAGTAAACATTTTGTATTGGTGCAAGTTGACTTCAAGCAACATTTCTCGGTCTGCTCTAAAGATTGGAAAAGGAAAATTTAAGAACTTGAAAATTCAAAATTTTGAAATATAAAAAAAAAATTGGGGGGGCAAAAAATTATACGCCTGGTCGATTTCGTTGTCCTTTTCTCATTCCAAATCCATTTTGGTTTTTTTCATATCCCCAAAATGAACCCCCCCAGAGTAAAAAACATAATGTAAGTCGTGAAAATCTAGCCCCCTTGGTGACGCCACTTTTGGGGAATTTTTTTGGGGGGAGTGGACTCGGACCCTACTCGTCGAGCGCTTTCCGATGACACCTCTTTCGTTTTCGTGCAATGCTTAGTTTGGATTTTAGAGGGGGGTCTTCAACCGCCCCCCCTGACATGACCTGTTGTAACCTGTAGCTGTACTGGTGACCTGATGTGATCTGTTGTGACCTGTCGCTGTACTGGTGACCTGTTTTGACCTGTAGCTTTACTGGTGACCTGGCGTGACCTGTAACTGTACTGGTGACTTGATGTGACCTGTTGTGACCTGTAGCTGTACTGGTGACCTACAGAGACCTGTAGCTGTGCTGGTGACCTGACGTGACCTATTGAGACCTGTAGATGTGTTGGTGATTTGACCTGACGTGTTGTGACCTGTTACTGTGCTGGTTACCTGTTTTGACCTTTAGGTTTACTGGTGACCTGGCGTGACCTGTAACTGTACTGGTGACTTGATGTGACCTGTTGTAACCTGTAGCTATACTGGTGACCTGATGTGATCTGTTGTGACCTGTCGCTGTACTGGTGACATGTTGTGTTCTGTAGCTTTACTGGTGACCTGGCGTGACCTGTAACTGTACTGGTGACTTGATGTGACCTGTTGTGACCTGTAGCTGTACTGGTGACCTACAGAGACCTGTAGCTAACTCCTGATCTCGTCACACAAATTAGTGACACCGTACAGCTGCTGCAGATGACTTAGTGACAACATACACATGATGTGGAGGGCTTAGTGACATAGTACAGCTTCTGTGGAGGGCTTAGTGAGAACACACCGCTGCTGTGGAGGACTTAGTGACAACACGCCGCTGCTGTGGAGGACTTAGTGACAACACGCCGCTGCTGTGGAGGACTTAGTGACAACACACCGCTGCTGTGGAGGGCTTAGTGACAACACACCGCTGCTGTGGAGGGCTTAGTGACAACACACCGCTGCTGTGGAGGACTTAGTGACATAATACAGCTGCTGTGGAGGACTTAGTGACAACACACCGCTGCTGTGGAGGACTTAGTGACAACACACCGCTGCTGTGGAGGACTTAGTGACAACACACCGCTGCTGTGGAGGACTTAGTGACATAATACAGCTGCTGTGGAGGGCATGGTGACAACACACCGCTGCTGTGGAGGACTTAGTGACAACACACCGCTGCTGTGGAGGACTTAGTGACATAATACAGCTGCTGTGGAGGGCATGGTGACAACACACCGCTGCTGTGGAGGACTTAGTGACATAATACAGCTGCTGTGGAGGGCTTAGTGACAACACACCGCTGCTGTGGAGGGCTTAGTGACAACACACCGCTGCTGTGGAGGACTTAGTGACAACACACCGCTGCTGTGGAGGGCTTAGTGACAACACACCGCTGCTGTGGAGGGCTTAGTGACAACACACCGCTGCTGTGGAGGGCTTAGTGACAACACACCGCTGCTGTGGATGGCTTAGTGACAACACACCGCTGCTGTGGAGGACATAGTGACAACACACCGCTGCTGTGGAGGACTCAGTAACAACACACGGCTGCGGTGGAGGACATAGTGACAACACACCGCTGCTGTGGAGGGCTTAGTGACAACACACCGCTGCTGTGGAGGACATAGTGACAATACACCGCTGCTGTGGAGGACTTAGTGAAAACACACCGCTGCTGTGGAGGACTTGGTGACAACATACCGCTGCTGTGGAGGACTTAGTGACAACACACCGCTGCTGTGGAGGACTCAGTAACAACACACCGCTGCTGTGGAGGACTCAGTAACAACACACCGCTGCGGTGGAGGACATAGTGACAGACTACTACGGCTGTTGACGTGAATTGAACTCGTTTGTTTTTGTGTATTTTCAACGTGAGTCCAGTAATAGTTGCATTCGTTAAAGTGATCGCCCTTGTAAACGTTATGAAGCATAATCCCTGGAATAATAATGCAGTCGATGCGCCCTAAAGCCCAAATAACTAACAATCCCTGGAATGCCAATACTTAACTGCATATGCATCAATCATTGTACAGCTTATCATATGTCATATTTCAAAAGTTCTACTTTCCACAGATGAGCTAAAAAGGCACCTGGAAGCGAATGGGAGGTCGGCCGACTATATAGCGCTTGTGCACGAAAGGTGCCAAGGTTTTTTAATGGAAAAATTCACGACCTGCGCAGAAAGCAGAGGTCTCCTGCTGTACCAGAAATACAGAATGGACCTGAAGAAGCTGAGCCACGGTCGGGCCACCCGTCTTCGCGCGCCGATGTGTCGCATCACACGCTGTAATCGCACCACACAAGGCGTGGCTGTGATATGAGAACCGGAATGAATGCCATACAAATAAATCGTTACGTGAACTCGTAGGCCTTTACCGTGCTGTGTGGTGCTTTTCGATTTCGTAGCTGACTCCCTTACCGATGGTTCCAGAAGTATTGTTACTGCGTGAACTCCTATCAATAATTAAGAAAGCAAAACTCAACACGACCATTAGATGGTATTGGTGCATGGACCTGATTTTAACGTGATTCGTTGTATCAGGCGATACAGTGTCCGAAAATGTTCGCAGATATGCATGTTCACCAACTACGGCAGAGCACTGCAAAAGTCATAGCGTTGATTATAGTGTCTAGGTATGAAACATAATTGGAGGATTCGTACCATGATTCTTGCATCACGGATGAACATCCGAAAACTGTTCTCAATACCAATAATTATTTCTGGTAGAAAGCCCAACATTGAGACCGCTAGGAACTACCAGGAGATATCTGGACTATGGGGGTCCATTAGGATCACAGGAACCATTAGAAAACCGCTAGGTACCATTAGAACCACTAAGCACTATTGGAACCACTAGATAACATCAGGACCATTAGGTACCATCAAGACCATTAGGTACCATCAGGACCATTAGGTACCATCAGGACCATTAGGTACCATCAGAACCATTATGTACCATCAGGACCGTTAGGTACCATTAGGACCATTAGGTACCATCGGGACCATTAGACCATTAGGAATGTTCCAATTTCCAAGGGGCAAGACCATTAGGAAATTCCTAATGGAATTGTTTCTAGGGATAACACTCCTTTTACGGAAATGAGCAATTGCCTTCAACTTGCTTGCAAAACCTACTCTTTAAATGCAGCGCAAATGGCCGCTTTGGTCCGCCACGCCTCTAAGAACACTCCACCCCCTCCCTCGCCCAGGAGTTTTCCAGCAAAGCATCAGTAACCGCTAAATAATATGAATCGTGTCAGCTTTATCCCATGCGCGTCAGAAGTGCCAAAGCTCTCAAATGCAAACAACCTAGTTGTCCAAACGTGACCTGCCTAGAAGCGGGGTAAGAGTTCTGGTAGATTTGTTTACATTTCCACTGAATTGGGTCGTTATTGGGCTGAGCCAGCTGATTACACACAGGTGAGCGCTGCTTTTTTTTGGGACGAATTCTTGTTAGTTTTGCTTTCCAACCAGTTATAGGGCTAGAGGTTAGTCATGTGCAAGGTTTGGAGGGAGCACGTTAAGAATAGGCTTTTCAGTATTCTAGGGAGGGCTGATCGACGGATTTGATGGGAAACTGGTTGAATGTCCAGATTGCAACCAAGAAGGGCGTTTGTGGCTCATAGTTGCACTGCTCTTTTATGTATTTATGTCCGACTGTTGTCGCCTGCAGCTAAGCGACTGTGCTGCCACCTGAGCGGAGCTGATACGCCGGTGGCGCCACCAGGTGACACGACTGGCCACTCCCACAGAATGTCGGCACGAGCCAGCGGGGATGGCGGCACCACCATTCCGGAGACGCTGGCCTACCCTAGTTACCCTGGCCGTCGTACCCTAGTTTCCATACATATATCGGAGCTGGGGACGGCCACTAACAAACACGAGCGCAGTTGGATCCTGGACGGGGAAGCATGCTGCTCGACGTTAGTATGTGCGTGGGTGGGGAGAATCTTGAGTCGCTAGCACTGCCACCGCTCATCTGGAGCCCAAATGGAGAGCGAATCCACTAGCAAAGCCCGGGGAGGGCGTGGTCAGAACAGCGTGTTACACTGCGGGTGAAAGTAGCGGACCGAGCGGTACTTGTGGACAGCGGTTTGGTGCCATGGCTCGTTGGTCTAGGGGTATGATTCTCGCTTAGGGTGCGAGAGGTCCCGGGTTCAAATCCCGGACGAGCCCGATTATTGCTGATATTAATAGCACCGAACCATATCGCGGAGTGACTGGTGACGATCTGTGCGATTTTCAGGGAATCCGAGCTCAGTCAAACCCTGGAGCGTATCGTTTGACAGATGTTTGCTTGAGAAAATCGTGGAATTACAAAGCGGCCCAGTGAACACCGCAGTGCAGCGTAAGTCATAATGGCGAGTTTTGGACGCTGACGACAGCATCGGTCATGACATTTTCATTCTCCAAGCCACTAGCTAAGAAACCACTAACCGAGTATGTGCAGACGGCCTTTAGCCCATGGTCTGCTGGCAGCTGGCTAGGCGGCCGGCGCCGGTACAGTCTGCTTCAATTACCCAGTCCTGGAATATATAAATACCTACCGACGTCATTGCTGGATTAAATATCGCAGGAGCAACTTCTGAAAATAGCATTGCATTTACTCGAGGTCAACCGGCAACTGCATCGGCCACGTTTATTTCACTTTGTACCACCCGCCTCCATATTTATTTGCCATGTGTGTCGGTTTCGAAAGGGACAGTGATGGATCAGGTGACTACCTTTCTGGACCGTTCAACTGCCTAGCAGGGTTGCTCCTGAAGCGTCATGATTTCGAATAAATACATTCTGCTTTCGGTACCTTCAACGGCCGAGATAACGTTGGAATATAAAACAAACGTCACACACCTTCCCTATAATTATCCGTAGATCGAAACACATTGAGCCTTCTACTACAGAGCTAGTAGAAAATACGCCAGCAATTGTGTTCAATTTGGGGACGGACTTAAACCAAAACTCAGCTGAACGTCCGTACTCAGGGGGAGGGAATAATGCAAGCCAGACTTCCGGAACGGCCACTGTCAATGGCTGCCAACGTCATTGATGCAATGGTTTGGGGATCACTCGCAGAAAAAAGACATCAGCCTATTGGTCTCGCACACCATCCAGCACTGCACAGTACAGCACAGCACGACTACAGTTCCTATGGTATAACTATGGAATACAATCAAAATGACGAAGATGTCATATGGAAACAAGATAATAGTGAAGCTTAGGCGGATAACAACCAAGATGGTAAGTGAGACTGGAAAAAAAAGAATGGAGGAAAAAGGTTAAACCATTAAGAAGTGTAAATAACAAAAAGTAAAATATCAAACCTAAGTACATTTAGGCGATTGTTTTTGTATAATGAGAAATAATCAGCATGAATGAAAAATGATCATCACATAGTACCGCTTGCTATAGTTTCCACTGGGCAGAATACTCCATATTGGTGACAACGGCTCTTCTGGCAGAGTTGGCACGGAATGCTTTGGCTGTTGCATTGGCTCAAATGGCCAAAGCTGAGCTTAGTAATCTGTCGGCAGGTTTGAGCACCCGACAACTTGCTACACCAACAGTTGATTTTGACCTTGACCTTGACGGTGCTGGAACGTCAGCAACAGAGCTGTGCTATAGCACTCGCTCGTAAACAACCGTCTGGCAGCTACATCCGCACCAATGAACATGCCAGAAAATCTCAGAAAATGCGCTGGCAGTGTTGATTAAGTCACCAACGACGCTATGTAGATCACAATATGGCTTCTGGCAGAAACGCAAGCATTCGCTTAGAAAACGATGATGAGGATACACATGGGTAGGCAGCTGCATAAAGCTATTTAGTTCTTTATTTCGGGCATCATGACTTGCGGGTGGTGGCGATGGCCAACATTTTGAAATCGCAACACATTACTTACGATTGCAGCCGTGGCAGCTGGAGGTTTTCCAGACACAAAGAACACTTATTCGTGTCTGTTGCGGACCGTTTCTTCTGAAGGTCTGCTATGACACGTTTTCTATTCGCGTCCGTTGTGAACCATGATCTCCCAATGTGACCCATCGAAGGTTATTCAGTGAATACCGCGCCCACCCGTTGGGGCCATCTGCCAATGTGGGACTGCTGAATACCCCGCACGTCCCATGACCTCCGAGATCGGAGGCAAGTGTCTCGGAGATAAGGACTTCGACCGCCTACTGGCTTCTCCAGAGATATCCAGCACCACTGTAAAACAGTTCGTTGCATGCTGTCCACATTCATTTTCCACCACCATTAAGGCACTCGACAGGAAAGAATCAGGAGATTCATGGTGAGAACTACCATCTGCAACACTACAAGTATAGGGCTCGAATTATAGTATTCGTATTTTCAGGGAAATCGCAGTGTTACTGTAATTGGTAAGAATATAGCTGAAGTTTTCACATAGCGTTAACGCTAGGTCAAACCCTAGCTTGTTACTTGAGAACACGCCACGTTGAAACGTCGGTTATATTTTCCAATTAAAGTAGCAGAAAGGTGCGCTGATTTCCATGAACGCTACAATTTGACCAAGAGGAACGTGAAAGCACACATTTACACTTGCCTGGTGAGTAAAAAATGATTCCTTAACGTATGATGCCTAGGAATTCTGCATCAAAATGTTTGAATAGCCTCAAGCAGGCACTCCCATATCCTCATACTGAAACACCAGATTTGCTCTTTGAATGTTGATGATAAAGACACAGACGCGGTCATTGGAAGTGTCACATAGGCAACTACGAAAGCATGGATAAGTGTCGCACGGTAAATGGCACACACGCACGCGGGGAGCTATAGACAAGATTGGCGCTGTTTGTAGCACGTTCGCCTCCATCCACGGCAGATGTCGCCACCTGAAGCCTTTTCGAACTAAACTAACCAAGACGTGGGCCATGGCCTTTTCCGGATTGAAGAAGGCAACGCATTTGGCAGGGGTGAAAAAATGGCGAAGCTGTCACCGACGAATCTGTGAGCTGTCTCAATTTTTTTTGCATATATGTTTCATAAAACAAGTGCCTCGCACACCTGCGTGGCGGCGTTGAAAAAGAATGTTTGAGATCCTCGTTGCAGTTGATACATATTTCAGCCAGAAATTGGACACTTTTTATGTTTTGAATCGTGAGTTGTGTCACCATTAAGTGCACGAAATATGTTTGGGGGCCACCGGTGGATGCCGCAGGAAGAAGCTGTTTGGACCTTGGTTATCAGTTCGAACAATGCAGCTTTCACCCATGGCTATGTCATAAGGCTTCCTGGTTGACACAGCAGAGAGCTGACCTAATAAGCGGACCATTCCGATACGACATGCCAAGGTACTTCAACGTTTCCTTAATATTATCCTCCAGATTGAGCTGGTTATCCAGCAAATGGGAAGAGGACAGAAAGCGGTTGGCGGGGAGCGGGCTCGTGCGGCCGTCCCCAACGTTCTCAAAATGGTGTATAACTGGAATTTTCCCGCACGCTCAGGTACACGCTGCTGGTAGGTAAGTAGAGTTTAAGGGCAAAGACCTGAGCTAGGCTAGGTCGTGGAGTCATACTTTTTATGTTATTTGTGGCTAATCAGTTGAGGCCACATTGCATCGCCTGCCTCTCAACTTGGCAGGAAGGGAAGACACCGCCGAGAATCGAGCACAGCACCTCTTGTTTCTCAGACACCCAGTTTCCTACTAAGCTACAGACGCCCTGGGGTCTCACTTTCCTTCTACTGAATACGCGCGTGCTACTCCTTATACGCATATATTGCGCACTTAGCAGATGCCGTGCTTTTGTGGCGCATGATGACAGTGCCAGCCAGCGACTGGCGCAGACTTGTCGAGTGCCGGGTAAAGTTGAACCCGGCTTTGCGCTGAACGGCCCGGATCACATCATCGGCCTGGCACGGGTCCGGCCCGTTCCAGCGCACTACCAGCTCCTTCGTCGCGTTGGCGTGGTCGAGCTGACGGTGCATGCCGAACGCTTCCTGCACTGCACTCCCCATGCTTTCTACAACACTCTCAGTAGGGAAGATGAGCCACAGTCGGGTTACCAAGTCCACGTATCGTCCAAGACTGGGCGTACTGTCGCGGCTCTTCCACAGTACCTTGAGCAGATGCTGGTTGCACCCATTCGCGCAGCGCGGCTCGTGCAACACCTTGTAGCCTGCGGTCACGGATTCGAGGGACAAGCGGCACGACGGCGGAACGATGCGGCGGGCCACCAGGCGACTGGCAGCACGCTGGATGGTGCCGGCACTGGCGTCACTGGTGGCCCTGATGCGCTCCACATCGGCCACCTCCCTGATGTCGAGCATGGCGTCCATCAGGCTCTGGTTGTCTGTGCCCATTCTTGAACCGGTCGCATTCAAGCCACCTCGCCTGTGATTCAATTACCTGTCCAAGCTACGACAGAAGGCTGTGGCGTCCTTCGTCTGTGAATGGCAGAGCCTGAATTAGCTGTAAACGAGAAGTATAAAACAATACGGCCTGGATATGTTTAAAGGAAATTAATTCGAAGTGCTTTGGCAGGCAAATGCCACGGTCAATAAGTGGAACGAAATAACTACTCAGCCATCTATCGCAGTACTCTCACTTATGATATGCATGTGCAAATACACGAAACGCATCGTTCGTGAAAAGACCGGAAAAAGCGTGTGATGATGGAAAAGGTTAGCTTTGGCAGACACAACCTGTTACAACATTGTATAAAAAGTGATATTACTTGGAAAAACTAACATATATGGCTCAAAAGTGCATTCATCAATAAGCCAAGCCCATCATCTAGGCTAAGCTAGGGTAAATTTGTTGTAGCGAGCGAATAAATTTGCCGCCCCGGTAGCTCAGTTGGTTAGAGCGCTGGCCTGCACTGGTCACCCATGTACTGGAAACACAGAGTTCGAGTCGGTTCGCGCGCTCGCATTTAGCCCCCGGCCGGGAGTGTCAGTTGGCAGCTGGCCCGATAAGGCCGGGGACGAGCTACCGGGCGGCCGTGTCGGTGCATTGGCGGCACGTTAAACTTTCGGTCTAAATTCTGCCGTTGAGCTGGAGTTCATGGATGGGGTGGTGGGGCCAGGGTTCACGCAATAAGCTCTGCTTAGCAATAGAACCCTGGCTCCTCAAGCCACCCCAACAACAACTCGGATTTTTTTTTTTAATTGCTATTTGCATATCGATGAGCTACTTTATGTTGAAAACAAAACAGGTAACCTACAATGACAAATAAATAAATGAACAGAACAGAACACACACAGAGCATACAGAGATTGAACATGAACAGAACATACATAGAGGCCATTGGTATTGCGGATGCGAGACGACTGAATGCCCACGTGGGCGACGATGTGGGCTCAAGACTGGCTTTTATATGCTGGATAAGCGCAATATGAATGCTAGAAATACTCCGGATAAACGCAAATAGGTATGTTTCAAGGACAACTCTTGAGGGTAAACAGAACCTGCCGGCCACGTACTGCCACGGCAGAGTTCTGCCGCTACCTCTGGTGCTGGGTTTTCCGAAGCCGGCCACGTACTGCCACGGCAGGTTCTGCACCTGCTGCTGTATCCGGCTTCCACTGGCCAGCACCTTGTACACGTCGATTAAGACAGCTACCCGTGTTAGGAAGTCTCCATCTGTGAATGCACAAAACACTGATTATTTCAACCGCTTATATAGTGAAGAATAGATAGGACTCCTATGACGAAAACATAAGAGGATTCAAGGGATGGGGAAGATACCCCTTAGTTGACGAGCATTGTTATTATATCGTGATGAGCTCAATTGTCCCACGTTTGGTTGTTTAAAGGGCTTTGAGGTCTCACATTTTAAGTCCACGATTCCGCAGGTGAACATGACTCCAGCAAAAACAATACAGTGATGCGTGCCGCGCAGGGTTCACACCGCGAATTTCTATATCATGTATGGAAAAATGGGAAATATTACTATTATGAGGTAAACAATCAAACTTAACTAACCTTTCAGCGCCCTCAAGTCGGCTTCCAGTTCGTTGCGGACGCCGCCTCTCTGCTCCGTGGCGATGCGCGCCCGTAGCACGCGCGTCATCGCTGGGATGTTGGTTTGAAACATGCTCAGGACATCCGCCACGTGGGGGGCGAAGCGCGTTTCGGACCACAGCTTTGGCCTGAGCACGCGGTGCCCAAGCTGTGTTCCAGCCTCCAACAGACTTTCCAGACCACTGCCGTGGGAGAAGCGTTTGGTGGCACGGGTCACGATAGCGATGGTGGCATCCACCCAGCGGAACGTCGAGTCGCGGCGGGCGTCCCCGTCGGCCAAATTGACCAGGTGCGAACCGTCCCACACACACGGCACGCAAGCAGCAGACGGCGGCCGGTTTTCATTTTCACAGTTCATCATCCTGAACAGCTTGCCGGGCACACCATTGTGGTGCACCTGGCCATCTGCTGCAATTGCAGACAGCTGCTCGGTGCATGCGATGCCGATTCCGGCTAAGGTAGCTCGCAGCTGCTGAGCATGCCCGTCGCCGTCGCTGTCCTTGACTACGGGCGCCACAAGCACGAAGCTTTGTAGCATTTGCCCTACGGGAGCATCGGGCACGATCGTCGTAATGGCAGTGATGTCGATCGTCCTGTGGTTGATGGTAAGTTTGTCCGCCATCAGTGCGACACACGGCTGGCTTCTGACGTGATCAGCGAGCTTTCGAATGATTTCCGCCGTGAACTGCTCTCGCACTTGCATCATGAACATTTTTGAGTGATTAATATCACCCTCGTTCACTCCATTAATATGTTGAAGGACGATGAGGTCTTCGAACACGGTGTGTGACAACGACTTTTTCAAGGTATAATATGCCGTCCTCAGCACTCGCATGGCGACACTTCCGGCTTCCTTTTCTCGAGCTGAGGCCTGTCAAGACTTCTCCTCGGACGCTTTCCGAGCTCGGACATGTCGCTCGCTGTCGAAGTGCCTCCTCACGGTGTCCTTCAGCCTTCTGAAAGGCAGTGGCAAATGCTCGGCGTACGTGAAAGCAGTGACTTTGCTAAAGTTGTACGAGAACACACCTGCAACGCTTTGTTGGGTGCCCGATGCGTCCTTCGTACACACGAAGCAATAAAAGCCATCCGCAGTCTCAGCCGTCTTTAAGAGGCCTCCACAGGCTGCAAGCGGACCATCGACGCCTCTGGCATATCTGATGGCGGCGTCGACGTTGCTAGGTAGCTCAGGATTGGTCGAGGCCACCGGACCTGCACTTCCCATCAGTCGAAAAAATCTGGTGGTGTCCCTCTCTAACGCCGATACCCTCGTTTCCAGAGCGCAGCTTGGTTGAACGGACGACGACACTGAAATAGAAACATGATATATTAATAATTTGTGGTGTGGTTAACCGGCGTTTACATAGCTGTGATGCCATAGGTGGCACAAACTCTCGCATATTCATTTGTTTTAAAAGCTAAATGGTAACTACATCTCACTTTTGTTCATGCCCGAGTGGCACATAAATGAACGGAACATGAATCAAGTGACGTGTGATGCAGCCCAATGTTTACTCCAATGTTAAATGTCGGCTTACACCAGCGACATCTATGATTTGGTCACGGCGGATATTTAAAGTCATAGTGTGCTATGCAGCATAGTGTCCCTATCGTGATCATAATACATCCCTCTCTCCTCCCGAAAAAATACAGTGAAGGTTCGGTCATAGCATGGCATCGGCGTCCTTCACGTCTGTCCAGGCGCCCCTAGTGTAGGCCCAGATGTGTTTCCCATCTTTTCATGCATCCCTCGAACTTGAAAAACGTCATGGCAAGCAGCATTAACACTAACTGGGCAAGCACGCAAGTTGGATATCACCAACATTGGCGTATGAAATCGCATTCCTTCGTGGCCAGGGCCTCAAGATACCGATGACGACATGGTGGCTGGCTGCACCCCAATACTGATATATTTGAACTGACCTTCAGGGTCAACCAAGAATTCCACCAAAGTGTTCTAAGTACCTCTACAAGTTCAGGAATGGAGCTACATCAGGGACCAAAGGCTGGTCCGGAGATCACATTAATACGTGTAATGCGAAGGACGGGAAATTATGCCGCACTACTCGATTAAAGGATTGTTTCAGCTTCAGTTGTTATGCCAAGCGATCAAGTATATATCGGCATAAACATACCGGCATTCTCCAACTCTTCTAGTTGAAACACACTTTCGTTTATACTGGTTACGTTACATTCGTAATGCCATTTTGAACACCTGGTGCCACATGTACGTGGCAGGATTATAGGACGCATTATCAGTATGGATCTTCGAATTATAGATACTGAAGACAATAACGTTGCTAGCTTGCATGATGGGCAAGTATGGTAGGGAAAATCGACTACGCAAATTATTATTTGTATTGCTTCGCAATTTCACTAATATTGCTCCTAACCTGCAGGGCTAAAAAAATGGTTTCGTGGTTGTCGTCCAAATCCGGAATAGGCTTGATGGTTGTCACCTTTTGTGCAAACGATAACATTATACTACATAGCCCGGAACAGGGGTTCCCAACCTGGGGTAATGCGCTGGCTTGTGGAGGGGTGGGGTGGGGTTATATCGGGGTTTCGTCAAACCTCGAGTATGGAGAGTACTGTGTACATTTACCAAAAACCTGTGCACATATATCGGCAGGAAATACATGTTCTCACCCTTGAAAATGAACTTTGGTTATGAGGCATTCTGAATTTGATTACGAGGTTGGCCTAACCCAAAGGGGGTAATGATAGCTTGAAAAGGTTGTGATTTCCAGGACCTATAACAAATTGCGTCGATTACCTTTATACAGAATATCTTGCCACCAATTTCCTTTTCGGAAATTCGGCGTCGTCAATGCACCCATGGTTTTCTACACTGTCAATGCACCCATGGTTTGTGAACCTTAATAATGCAAGGGCTTAGAAGTGTCGTGAATTTAAGCCAGCTTAAATAATAAAAGCCAGTTTAAACTGGCTTAAATTAATCAAAGCCACTGGCTGGCATAAATTCAATTTAAGCCAGCTTTTTTCCATCCCTAAATATAGGTAGGTAGATACCTACCTACATATAGGGATGGCAAATTTAAGCCACCTGGTGGTTTAAACCAGTTTAAACCAGCCGGCATAAATTAATTTAAGCCACCCTGGCTAAAATTATGTTTCGGATATGGCTGGAGTGGAGTGACAAACAAAAGTTAGGGAAGCATCAATTATTCCAAAATGTGCTACACTCCATTTTATTTATAAACAAACACTCCCTAGAATTTCCCAAAACTCTGGCTAGGTTCTAGGTATGCACTCCACAAGTCAGATGTTTACCCATTGGGTACCTAGCCATTGTATAGCTAGGTACCTATTTTATGTTAGCTTAAAAGTAACTATATGAGCCAGACCAATTTGTGATGTTTTTGACATAGCTTTCCCATTGTCTTACTGATAATAGTAAGCAACCCGTTTGCTTATTGTTTGCTACAGTCAGCAATCTGTCCACCTATTGCACATTTTGCACATATTGTCAACTATTGCACACCTTTCATGACATTGGATGGTAGCACATTATTTCCTGCTGCCACTAACACTTGTGGAAGTGGAGCATTAGATCCATTAGATGAGCATTAGATGAGCTTCAAAGCATTATATTATAGGTGAAGCAACCTAGTGTCCATACTTTGGGCTAGAAACTATCACTAACCATCTGGTCATGTACAGTAGGTCTTCATTGTACTCTTTCTAGGTATGGTATTTTACACTTGTATTGTGCTGAATACCAACAAAAGCCAGTTTAAACCGGCTTAAATTAATAAAAGCCACTGGCTGCCATAAATTGAATTTAAGCCAGCTTTTTCCATCCCTACCTACATATACATACTATTATCAGTAAGACAATGGGCAAACTATGCCAAAAACAGCACAAATTGATGTGGCTCAAAGAGTCACCTTTCAGCTAACATAAAATAGGTACCTAGCTATCAAATGGCTATGAACAGTCAGTTTAATATGTATCTTGCTACATATTACCTGCAGAATCTTGCTGCAGAAAGACTTAGACGAGCTTGTGAAGCGGTCCGAAAAATGGCACATGAAATTTAATTTTGACAAGTGCAAAATCATGCATGTAGGTAGGTAGCATATCAAGGCTCCATACTTGATGGGTGGGCAAGTACTATCTGTGACTCAGCAGAAGGACTTAGGTGTTATTTTGAACACAAATTTGGGGGCATCAGGAAGGCACTAAGCTTTATTGTGCATATGTCAGGCCACATCTGGAATATTGTGTCCAAGCTTGGTCCCCTAGTTATGAAAAAGATTGTTGGCTTTTAGACAGAGTACAAAAGAGGGCAACAAAAATGGTGAAGGGTATGGGCAACCTGGCATTTGATTTTTTATTTTGCCTTTTCACGGCCCTTTTCCATCTTTCTTTTTTTTTTTTTTTTTTTTTTTTTTTTTTTTTTTTTTTTTTATTTTTTTTTTTTGTTTTTTTTTTTTTTTTTTTTTTTTTTTTTTTTTTTTTTTTTTTTTTTTTTTTTTTTTTTTTTTTTTTTTTTTTTTTTTTTTTTTTTTTTTTTTTTTTTTTTTTTTTTTTTTTTTTTTTTTATTTTTTTTTATTTTTATTAATATAAAAATAATTAAAATTTTAAATTTATTATTAATTTTATTTTTTTTTTTTTTTTTTTTTTTTTTTTATCTTTTATTTTTTTTAAAATATATAAAATAATTATAAACTTTTTTTTATTTTTTTTTTTTTTTTTTTTTTTTTTTTTTTTTTTTTTTTTTTTTTTAATTTTTATTTTTAATTTTTTTTTTTTTTTTTTAAAAGTTTTTTAATGTGTTTGGTGGGGGGGGCGTGCGCGCCGCGGGCGGCGCCGCGCCCGCGCGCCGCCTCCCGGCTTGTTGGGGGGGGTGGGGTGGGGGGGGGGGGGGGGGGGGGGGGGTGTTTTGTAGAATGGGGAGGGGGGGGGGGGGTTTTGGTGTTGTGGGGGTTTTTTTTCCCCCCCCCCCCCCTGCGGGCGGTTCCTTGGGGGTTTGTTTTTTTTTTTAGGGGGGTTTTTTTTTTAAAAAATATTTTGTTAGGAAGGTTGGTTGGGGGGGGGGGGGGGAGGGGGGGTGGTTGTGGTGGGTGTTTTGAAGAAAAGGGTGTGGTTTAAATAAACCAAACATAAAGGGTTTTTAACCTTCTTTTTGTGCCGATCCTTTTGCAAGGCACAAAGCAAGAGCTCGGGGAGGCTTGAGAACGGCGTCCAAAACACTTATCAGTCAAGTCGGTGATACGAGGATCACAGAGACAACTTTGCTCTGCTGCAACTGCCGTACCAGGCTGAAACCCCACCCCCACACCCTCCCCCAAGCCCCCACAGCCCCCGGAGGTTCTTCTGCCTGTGTTTGTTTTTTTTTGTTCGATTTTTGGAGCCCCCCCAAGACCGCGGGGGCCCCCAACGGTTTTTTTGGGGGTTTTTTTTTTTTTGGGGGAGTGTTTTTTTTTTTTTTTTTTTTTTTTTTTAGTATTTTTGGTGGTAAAAAGTTTTTTACTGTTTTTTTTTTTGGTTTTTTTTTTCCTTTTTGGCGCTTTTAAAACCCCATTTTTTAAATTTTATATTTTGTTTTTTCGTTTTTTTTCATAATTTTTACCCCAAAAATTTTTTTTTTTTAAATATTTTAATTTTTTAAAATTTTTAAATTTTTTATAATATTCCCCAAAAAATTTTTTTTTTTTTCGGGGGGGGGGGCCTTTCTTCCACCAAGAAAACCTCCGTTGAAAAAAAATGTAAAAAGGTTCACAACATCGCTCAAACGCAAACTGGAGCGATCTTTAGGCGTGGATATTCCGACTCCGGGTACCACTCCGGTGAAGAAAAATCGACTGGAAAAGGAGAAGGATCTGGAAAGGTATTTTTTTATTCAGGTGCCGTGCTTATAGAATGCAGACAGGAAAGTTTCAAACAAAAGGATGTGCCATATTACCCTCGCTCCTATATCTTGAAATTCGTTGTGTATATTGATGGGAGGATGGAGGTATGTTTCAAATACATATAACTAGATACACGCACAAATAGATACGAAACAGATAGAGAGAAGCCATTAGGATCATTCTTGACTAAAAAGCTTAATTATATAGGTACCGTACAAATAAATAAATAATGTACGGTCAAATGTTACGCTAAGACCATTTTAAATCTTGTATGCAATAAATCCTGGATTATTGCAGTTATAAAAAATGCATAGCTTTAGTCTTGATAAACATAAACGTCTCGCACTGTTGTTAATATATTTTTTCGCGAGTTTTCTTGACAGGGACCATTTTTATTTTCAGATACGAGCGCCTGATGGATGAGTTGAAAGAGGAGTTTCAAAAGTCAACCGACCCTCAGCGCCGCCTGCGGATCCTCACGTTGTCTCCTTTTTCGGTAGAAAAAAACCGCTGAGTTTTTTGGAACCACTTGGTACATGGTGCGTCGAAGCTTTCAACTCAAAGCGGAAAAGGGAATTTTGCCTGAGATACCACCCTACTCCAAGGGTAGAAAAATGTCTGAGGAGGAATGCCAAAAGGTAAAATCCTTTTACGAATCTGACGAAGTGAGTAGAATATGTCCTGGAAAAAAAGACTATGTGACGGTAAGAGATGAGAATGGGGTTAAAGTAAAGAAGCAGAAACGTTTGATTTCAGGTAATTTGCAGGAAATTTACCAACTTTATAAAGAGAACGGTAGCAACCCGCGCATTGGGTTTTCGAAGTTCGCCAGCCTCCGCCCCAAACACTGTGTCCTGTTGGGAAGCAACGGCACTCATACGGTTTGTGTATGTTGCTATCACCAGAACGTGAAGCTAATGTTAGCGTCTCTGGACTTAAAAGACATTACCTACAAGGACCTGTTGAAGGACGCGGTTTGTGATGTCGGGAGGGAAGCCTGTATGCTGCAAAAGTGTGAAAACTGTCCAGGTCAGGACGGTGTCAGGTCATATTTGATCGACACTTTAAATGCGCAGGCAGGGGAAATCTCAGACTTGGTGGACGAAGTCAGATTTAGTCAGTGGCTAAGCACGGATCGTTGCACTGTGACCGAAATTGTTCTTCCTATGGACGAGTTTCTATTAAAAAAATAATTTTTTTTTTTTTTCTTAACCTTTTTTTATTTTTTTTTTTAAAATATTAAAAAATATAAATTTATTTAATAAATAAAAAAATTAAATTTTTTTTATTTTATTTTTTTTTTTTTTTTTATTTTTATTTTTTTAATTTTTTTTTTAAATTTTTTTTTATTTATTTCAATCCCCTCTATTTTTTTTGTTTTTTTGTTTTTTTTTTTTTTTGGTTTGGGTGGAGTGGTTTGTAATTTTTTTTTTTTGTTTTTTTGTTTTTTTTAAAATTTTATTGTGTTTTTTTTTTTTGTTTTTTTGAACATTTTTTTTTTAAATAGAAAGATTTGTTATTGATTTGAAATTTTTTTTTTTTTTTTTGGGGGGGGGGTTTCCTGTTGGGGTTAAAGTTTTTGTTTTGTTTTTTTTTTTTTTTTTTTGTGGTGTTTTTTTTGTTTGTTTTTTTTGGGTTTTTTTTTGTTGTGTGGTGGGGATTGGTTGTTGGGGTATGTTGGTGTTGTGGGAGGGGGGGTGGCGGCGCCCGGGTTTCCCCCCATTTTTCCTCCCGCCTTCTTTTTTAGGGAAAATTTAAAAAGGTATAAAAAATAAATGGATTTTTTGTTTTTGGGTGGTGTTTTTGGGGGGAAAAAGGTTTTGGGTTTACGGTGGAGGTGGGTGGGGAAAGACTAAAATTAAAAAAAGCTTAAAAAATTCTAAAAAAAAAAAGGGTTAATGAAAAAAAGGGTGATTTTTTGTGTTTTGGGAATGTGTGGGGATAGGGGAAGGTGGGTGGTTGTTTGTTTTTTTTTTTTTTTTTTGTTTTATTTTTTGGTTTTAGTTTGATGTTTTGTTTTTTTTTTTTTTTTTTTTTTTTTTTTTTTTTATTTGGTTTTTTATTTTTTTTTTTTTTTTTTTTTTTTTTTTTTTTTTTTTATTTTTTTATTTTTTTTTTTTTTTTTTTTTTATTTTTTTTTTTTTTTTTTTTTTTTTTTTATTTTTTTAAAAAAATGTGAAATTTTTTTGTTTTTTTTTTTTTTTTTATTTTTATTTTTTTTTTTCTCCTCCCCGGCCCCCGGGGCCGCCGCCCCCCCCCCCCCCCCCCCCTCCCCCGGGGGGGGGGGCGGGCCCCGGGGGTTTTGGGCCTTTTTTTTTTTGGGGGTGGGGGGGGGGGTTTTTTTTTTTTTTTTTAATTATATAAAATTTATAAACCATTATTTATTTTTTTTTAAAAAAATAAATTTAATAATTAATTTTTTTTTTTAAAAAATTTTAAAAAAAAAAATATGAAAGGAAAAAATTTTAAAAAAAAATTTTTTTTTTTTTTTTTTTTTTTTTTTTTTTATTTTTTTTTTTTTTTTTTTTTTATTAAAAAAATTTTTTTTTTTTTGGGTTTTTAATTTTTTTTTTTTACAAACTCCCCTTTTTTTCTTTTAAAGGAAGAGGGGAAAATCCTGCCAAACAAAGCCATGTATGCATCGAATGTAAAAATGTCGCAGGCTGTAGCTCGAAAACCGGAAGTCGGAGAGGCCTGAAAATGACACGGGCGTGTTTAGGGCTGCTGATAACCCTATAGACTCATTTTCATCAAAATCTGAGATGTGGGGGTGCAAAATCGAAATTTTATTTGTCCATCTGTCGTGGAATATGAGGAAAGATTGAAGAAATTGAATATGTTTTCACTTAGATATAGAAGGTTGAGAGATCTCATCGAGGTCTTTCAATTTGTACATGGTCAGGAACAGGGTTACCTCAGGGAACTGTTTGAATTTAACAGAAATGATGGAATTAGAGGTCATCAATTCAAAATTAAAGTGAATCACAGCAGGACAAGGTTAAGACAGTCCTTCTTCACCAACAGTGTAGTAGAACACTGGAACCAGCTGCCAAAAACCATTGTCAGTAGCAACACACTGAACATCTTGAAGAACAGCATAGACAATCATTACAAGAATAGTGGGCTTGTTTTTCTGTATTCCAGGGAAAGTTGATCAACACATTTGGTGGACAACTGGTTCAGTGTACAGAGTGCAACCAAGAAGGGCCCTTGTGGTTCATAGTTGCACTGATCTTTTATGTCTTTATGTCTTATCTCCCTCAATGCAAGTAGTTGGATGTCAAAATCCTGGCATTTACAAATACCATTTCTAACTACCAGCATCCAGGGGGCTACATGTTAGACCGACTGTACCTAATGGGTAAACATCTGGCTTGTGGAGTGCATACCCAGAACCCAGACAGAGTTTTGGGGAATTCTAGGGAGTGTTTTTTTTGCAAATGAAATGGAGTGTAGCACATTTTGGAAATATAACTAATATCCATCACTGCCCTCCAGCCATATCAGTAAATATAATTTAAGCCAGCCAGTTTAAACCATGGTTTAAACCACCAGGTGGCTAAAATTCGCCATCCCTATATTGTATGCATTGCCACCAACTGCAGTGCAATGGCTGCTGAGCAGTGTTAAATTATTCGCAAAATAGGGTGGAATTTACCACTTTCTGAACACTCAATCGACATCATGCTCCAAGAAGTAATGACATCCTGCTTCTTGACGCGTGCTTATGAAGTGCTTTCTAGCATTACCTCGTTTGTTAAGTAGCATGATCATGCTCTTTGATAAGGGGTGGTGGTAAACGAATATTCGGCAATGCAATTTCAGGTAAATGAATTATTCATAATGCGAACATCACCAGGGTATATATTATTTTTCATCTCGCTATCCGAAATATAACTCTTCATAACATTAGAATATCAAAACAAATTACGAGGGTGCAAATATTGGCTCGAATTTAAGTCTGAAGAACATCAAAGGCACTTGGAATGATACTAATTTCATGACAAATTTCGACATCCTACTGTCCTCGTTTCGACATCTCACACCTAACGAAAAACCAATATTTTCACAGTGCTGCTGAGTAGGTACCTACACACCAAAATATATCTTCTAATTACATTTAGGTGGCTATATTTTACTCAAATGTAATTCATATACCAAGATTTTCACGTGAGCTTGATGGTTGATGATCCAGTGCTGGCTTGCAAGTCCAGTCAAATCGCCTGCCAGGGCCAAAATGGCTATCTTGCAGTACTCTTAACACTGGTAGACCTGGGTGCTTTACTTTTGAATGTTTGTAAATGCTCTGTGCAGTACCTTTCCAATCGCAATGTCCACATCTACAGGATGACCTTACTATCTTTGTCACCATTACGCCCTGGCCCTGAATAGTTTGTTTCTGGAGTCTGATTAAGACCGAACCACTTCATTTGGCCTCATATAAGTAAGAAAATGAAGAAAAAAATCGTTTGATGAACACTCCAGATAATTCGAACTGGGTAGTTTTATCTTGCCGCACTCATTCACCACTCAATTATAAAGAACAGTGATCTATTTCACTCTTCCACGCACATCGTCGCGTTTAAAAGTGAAATGGACGGATTTGAAAGCGAGGGAATGCGCGTAAAATAATGATATTCTTCTAGATTCTTTCCAACAATTTTAATGAAATTAAAAATATTATCGTACATCCCACATGAAAAAAGGATTAAAATTGAAATTGTTTTAAAAAATTAGCTAATGTTATAAATTATTAATTGCTTAACTTAGGTGTAGTGTTGTTTTAGTACCCGTGGTCTAGTCGCTTGCCTCCAAAGCCGCTGAATATACCAAAATAGTGCCAAGGTTTCACTCATATCACAGGACCAAGCATTCATTTCGATCCTTACCATGTTCTGTTAACTATGGTATTTGACAGGAAAAGAGGATGTGGTGTGATTCATCGCTATCGTTGTGGGTTACAGTGCTCATTATCTCCTGCAGGTTCAGCCATGGAATGCATTGGCTCTAAGGCTGAGGAAGCACCTGATGTGGATTATCCAGCCATGTATGCTGCTGATGCCCAACTTGAGGAACCAGTCCAGAAGGCATGTGCGAATGCTGGATTAGATAAGACTACTAGTCAACAAGGAACTGCTGCAGGAGGTAATTCATATTTACTAATTTAAGATCATATAAATGTGTTATGCATATGCAGCACTCTTTGCCACTGGACATGCACATTCATCAGGTAGGAGCCCATGTATTTCAAAACTGGTTTTTCTCTGTGTGTGTGTATGGGCGGTGTCATTTTGTGGATAATAAATAAATAAAAATATTCAGAGTCAGAAAAGGGAGGCCGTGGACCATGACCATAACATTTTTGTCTATAAAAAATCAAATGTTTTAATTTTAAAAATTATCCTCTTTAGTTTTCTATAAAAATGTTTAATGGATAGAGCGGACTGCAGCGTGTTCTTTGCAGTCAACTTGCTCTGATAAAATGCTTACTTTAGCCAGAATCTTAAATATTATTTCTTATGTGTGAATAGGCAAAACTAACGTCATAAAAAATCCTCTGGTGCATTTTCTTCCATCCCTAAAGAGAAGTAAATGCTGAAAGATTCAGTCAAACATCTTTTTCCGTTAAAACGTCACGACTGGTTTAGCTTTTCTGGAGGTCACCTCACTTTACCGCAGCTAACTCGTTGGCCATAGATGACCTGACCTCAAAATTTTCATACAAGATGCCAAATTTATGTGGAAAAGGGATGTCAAATGAAAAGCAGCGCGCCGTTCCATCACTATCCGCGGTAAACCTTGCGTGGTGGGGCCGAACGGTGAACCCGCCGTGGTGCATATCAGCCACCGGGCATGATAAGGGCGCTCCGAGAGCACCCATAGGGCACTCCGAGAGTGCTTCAGGGAATTGCTAGGGCGCCGTTAAGGCATCACGATGCTTCATGGTGTGGCGTGGGAGTTCCTGACTCAAGGTTACTTTGGTCAGGTTTGGGTAGGAGCAATATTAGTGAAATTGCGAAGCAATAAAAATAATAATTTTCGTAGTCGATTTTCCCTACCATACTTGCCCAGCATGCAATCTAGCAACGTTCTTGTCTTCAGTATCTCTAATTCGAAGATCCATACTGATAATGCGTCCTATAATCCTTCCACGTACAAATGTGGCACCAGGTGTTCAAAATGGCATTACGAATGTGACGTAACAAATATAAACGAAAGTGTGTTTCAACTAGAAGAGTTGGAGAATGCCGGTATGTTTATGCCGATATATACTTGATCGCTTGGCATAACAACTGAAGCTGAAACAATCCTTAAATCGAGTAGTGCGGCATAATTTCCCGTCCTTCGCATTACGCGTATTAATGTGATCTCCGGACCAGCGTTTGGTCCCTGATGTAGCTCCATTCCTGAACTTGTAGAGGTACTTAGAACATTTTGGTGTAATTCTTGGTTGACCCTGAAGGTCAGTTCAAATATATCAGTATTGGGGTGCAGCCAGCCACCATGTCGTCATCGGTATCTTGAAGCCCTGGCCACGAAGGAATGCGATTTCGTACGCCAATGTTTATGATATGCAACTTGCGTGCTTGCCCAGGTAGTGTTAAAGCTGCCTGCCATGACGTTTTTCAAGTTCGAGGGTGCATGAGAAGATGGGAAACACATCTGGGCCAACACTAGGGGCGCCTGTACAGACGTGAAGGACGCCGATACCATGCTATGACCAAACTTTCACTGTATTTTTTTCGGGAGGAGAGAGGGATGTATTATGATCAAGATAGGGACACTATGCTGAATAGCGCACTATGATTTTAAGTGTCCGCCCTGACCAAATCATGGATGTCGCTGGTGTAAGCCGACATTTAACATTGGAGTAAACATTGGGCTGCATCACACGTCACTTGATTCATATTCCGTTCATTTATGTGCCACTCGGGCATGAACAAAAAGTGAAATGTGGTTGCCATTTAGCTTTACAAAAAAATTAATATGCGGGAGTTTGTGCCACCTATGGCATTACAGCTATGTAAACGCCAGTTAACCACACCACAAATTATTAATATATCGTGTTTCTATTTCAGTGTCGTCGTCCGTTGAACCAAGCTGCGCTCTGGAAACGAGGGTATCGGCGTTAGAGAGGGACACCACCATAATTTTTCGACTGATGGGAAGTGCAGGTGCGGTGGCCTCGACCAATCCTCAGCTGCCTAGCAACGTCGACGCCGCCATCAGATCTGCCAGAGGCGTCGATGATCTGCTTGCAGTCTGTGGAGGCCTCTTAAAAACGTCTGAGACGACGGATGGCTTTTATTGCTCCGTGTGTTCGAAGGACACATCGGGCACCCAACAAAGCGTTGCAGGTGTGTTTTCGTACAACTTTAGCAAAGTCACTGCTTTCACGTACGCCGAGCATTTGCCACTGCCTTTCAGAAGGCTGAAGGACACCGTGAGGAGGCACATCGACAGTCGAGCGTCATGTCCGAGCTCGGAAAGCGTCCGAGGAGAAGTCTCGACAGGCCTCAGCTCGAGAAAAGGAAGCCGGAAGTGTCGCCATGCGAGTACTGAGGACGGCATATTATGTCTTGAAAAAGTCGTTGTCACATACCGTGTTCGAAGACCTCAACGTCCTCAAACATATTAATAGAGTGAACGTGGGTGATATTAATCACTCAAAAATGTTCATGATGCAAGTGCGAGAGCTGTTCACAGCGGAAATCATTCGAAAGCTCGCTGATCACGTCAGAAGCCAGCCGTGTGTCGCACTGATGGCTGACAAACTTACCATCAACCACAGGACGATCGACATCACTGCCATTGCGACGATCGTGCCCGATGCTCCCGTAGGGCAAATGCTACAAAGCTTCGTGCTTGGGGCGCCCATAGTCAAGGACCACGACGGCGACGGGCATGTTCGGCAGCTGCGAGCTACCTTAGCCGGAATCGGCATCGCATGCACCGAGCAGCTGTCTGCAATTGCAGCAGATGGCCAGGTGCACCACAATGGTGTGCCAGGCAAGTTGTTCAGGATGATGAACTGTGGAACTGAAAACCGGCCGCCGTCTGCTGCTTGCGTGCCTAAGGTACGGTTCGCACCTGGTCAATTTGGCCGACGGGGACGCCCGCCGCGACTCGACGTGCCGCTGGGTGGATGCCACCATCGCTATCGTGACCCGTGCCACCAAACGCTTCTCCCACGGCAGTGGTCTGGAAAGTCTGTTGGAGGCTGGAACACAGCTTGGGCACCGCGTGCTCAGGCCAAAGCTGTGGTCCGAAACGCGCTTCGCCCCCCACGTGGCGGATGTCCTGAGCATGTTTCAAACCAACATCCCAGCGATGACGCGCGTGCTACGGGCGCGCATCGCCACGGAGCAGAGAGGTGGCGTCCGCAACGAACTGGAAGCCGACTGGAGGGCGCTGAAAGGTTAGTTAAGTTTGATTGTTTACCTCATAATAGTAATATTTCCCATTTTTCCATACATGATATAGAAATTCGCGGTGTGAACCCTGCGCGGCACGCATCACTGTATTGTTTTTGCTGGAGTCATGTTCACCTGCGGAATCGTGGACTTAAAATGTGAGACCTCAAAGCCCTTTAAACAACCAAACGTGGGACAATTGAGATCATCACGATATAATAACAATGCTCGTCAACTAAGGGGTATCTTCCCCATCCCTTGAATCCTCTTATGTTTTCGTCATAGGAGTCCTATCTACTCTATGTAATCAGTCCTATCTACTCTCTTCACTATATAAGCAGTTGAAATAATCAGTGTTTTGTGCATTCACAGATGGAGACTTCCTAGCACGGGTAGCTGTCTTAATCGACGTGTACAAAGTGCTGGCCAGTGGAAGCCGGATACAGCAGCAGGTGCAGAACCTGCCGTGGCAGTACGTGTCCGGCTTCGGACACACCATCTGCACCATCCGTGAAGTGGCTGACATTCTGGATGTCCCCACCCGCGGCGACGTCTCCGTGGCAGACATGATTGAGTTGGCCGATATGGATACCAGATGGCCAACTCTGTCGAGCTTCTCGCCGTGCGACAAAGCAGTGGTGAACAGCGCTATTTTACCCTTAAGAGTTGTCCTTGAAACATACGTATTTGCGTTTATCCGGGGTATTTCTAGCATTCATATTGCGCTTATCCAGGATATAAAAGCCAGTCTTGAGCCCACATCGTCGCCCACGTGGGCATTCAGTCGTCTCGCATCCGCAATACCAATGGCCTCTATGTATGTTCTGTTCATGTTCAATCTCTGTATGCTCTGTGTGTGTTCTGTTCTGTTCATTTATGTATTTGTCATTGTATGTTACCTGCTTTGTTTTCAACATAAAGTAGCTCATCGATATGAAAATAGTAACTTTAAAAAAATAAAATAATTCGAGTTGTTGTTGGGGTGGCTTGAGGAGCCAGGGTTCTATTGCTAAGTAGAGCTTATTGCGTGAACCCTGGCCCCACCACCCCATCCATGAACTCCAGCTCAACGGCAGAATTTAGACCGAAAGTTTCACGTGCCGCCAATGCACCGACACGGCCGCCCGGTAGCTCGTCCCCGGCCTTATCGGGCCAGCTGCCAACTGACACTCCCGGCCGGGGGCTAAATGCGAGAGCGCGAACCGACTCGAACTCTGTGTTTCCAGTACATGGGTGACCAGTGCAGGCCAGCGCTCTAACCAACTGAGCTACCGGGGCGGCAAATTTATTCGCTCGCTACTACAAATTTACCCTAGCTTAGCCTAGATGATGGGCTTGGCTTATTGATGAATGCACTTTTGAGCCATATATGTTAGTTTTTCCAAGTAAATTCACTTTTTATACAATGCTGTAACAGGTTGTGACATTTTCTCACCTTTCTAAGCTAACCTTTTCCATAATCACACGCGTTTTCCGGTCTTTTCACGAACGATGCGTTCCATGCATTTGCACATGCATATCATAAGTGAGAGTACTGTGATAGATGGCTGAGTAGTTATTTCGTTCCACTTTTGACCGTGGCATTTGCCCGCCAAAGCACTTCGAATTAATTTCCTTAAAAGATATCCAGGCCGTGTTGTTATATACTTCTCGTTTACAGCTAATTCAGGCTCTGCCATTCGTTCACAGACGAAGGACGCCACGGCCTTCTGTCGTAGCTTGGCCAGGCAATTGAATCACAGGCGAGGTGGCTTGAATGCGACCGGTTCAAGAATGGGCGCAGACAACCAGAGCCTGATGGACGCCATGCTCGACATCAGGGAGGTGGCCGATGTGGAGCGCATCAGGGCCACCAGTGACGCCAGTGCCGGCACCATCCAGCGTGCTGCCAGTCGCCTGGTGGCCCGCCGCATCGTTCCGCCGTCGTGCCGCTTGTCCCTCGAATCCGTGACCGCAGGCTACAAGGTGTTGCACGAGCCGCGCTGCGCGAATGGGTGCAACCAGCATCTGCTCAAGGTACTGTGGAAGAGCCGCGACAGTACGCCCAGTCTTGGACGATACGTGGACTTGGTAACCCGACTGTGGCTCATCTTCCCTACTGAGAGTGTTGTAGAAAGCATGGGGAGTGCAGTGCAGGAAGCGTTCGGCATGCACCGTCAGCTCGACCACGCCAACGCGACGAAGGAGCTGGTAGTGCGCTGGAACGGGCCGGACCCGTGCCAGGCCGATGATGTGATCCCGGCCGTTCAGCGCAAAGCCGGGTTCAACTTTACCCGGCACTCGACAAGTCTGCGCCAGTCGCTGGCTGGCACTGTTATCACGCGCCACAAAAGCCCGACATTTGCTAAGTGCGCAATATATGCGTATAAGAAGTAGCATGCGCGTGTTCAGTAGAAGGAAAGTGAGACCACAGGGCGTCTGTAGCTTAGTAGGAAACTGGGTGTCTGAGAAACAAGAGGTGCTGTGCTCGATTCTCGGCGGTGTCCTCCCTACCTGCCAGGTTGAGAGGCAGACGATGCAACGTGGCCTCAATTGATTAGCCACAAATAACATAAAAAGTATGACTCCACGACCTAGCCTAGCTCAGGTCTTTGCCCTTAAACTCTTCCTACCTACCAGCAGCGTGTACCTGAGTGTGCGGGAAAATTCCAGTTATACACCATTTTGAGAACGTTGGGGGCGGCCGCACGAGCCCGCTCCCCGCCAACCGCTTTCTGTCCTCTTCCCATTTGCTGGATAACCAGCTCAATCTGGAGGATAATATTAAGGGAACGTTGAAGTACCTTGGCATGTCGTATCGGAATGGTCCGCTTATTAGGTCAGCTCTCTGCTGTGTCAACCAGGAAGCCTTATGACATAGCCATGGGTGAAAGCTGCATTGTTCGAACTGATAACCAAGGTCCAAACAGCTTCTTCCTGCGGCATCCACCGGTGGTCCCCAAACATATTTCGTGCACTTAATGGTGACACAACTCACGATTCCAAACATAAAAAGTGTCTCTCCAATTTCCGGCTGAAATATGTATCAACTGCAACAAGGATCAAACATTCTTTTTCAACGCCGCGAAGCAGGTGTGCGAGGCACTTGTTTTATGAAACATATATGAAAAAAATTGAGACAGCTCACAGGTTCGTCGGTGACAGCTTCGCCATTTTTTTCACCCCTGCCAAATGCGTTGCCTTCTTCAATCCGGAAAAGACCATGGCCCACGTCTTGGTTAGTGTCGTTCGAAAAGGCTTTAGGTGGCGACATCTGCCGTGGACGGAGGCGATTGTGGGGGAGTGAACGTGCTACAAACAGCGCCAATCTTATCTATAGCTCCCCGCGTGCGTGTGTGTCATTTACCGTGCGACTCTTATCCATTCTTTCGTAGTTGCCTATGTGACACTTCCAATGCCCGCGTTTGTGTCTTTATCATCAACATTCAAAGAGGAAATCTGGTGTTTCAGTATGAGGATATGGGAGTGCCTGCTTGAACTATTCAAACATTTTGATGCATAATTCCTAGGCATCATACGTTAAATAATCATTTTTTACTCACCAGGCAAGTGTAAATGTGTGCTTTCACATTCCTCCTGGTCAAATTGTAGCGTTCATGGAATTCAGTGCACCTTTCTTCTACTTTAATTGGGAAATATAACCGACGTTTCAACGTGACGTTTTCTCAAGTTACAAGCTTGGGTTCCACGTAGCGTTAACGCTATGTGAAAACTTCAGCTACAGTAACACTGCGATTTCCCTGAAAATACGAATACTACAATTCGAGCCCTATAATTGTAGTATTGCAGATGGTAGTTCTCACCATGAATCTCCTGACTCTTTCCTGTCGAGTGCCTTAATGGTGGTGAAAATGAATGTGGACAGCATGCAACGAACTGTTTTACAGTGGTGCTGGATATCTCTGGAGAAGCCAGTAGGCGGTCGAAGTCCTTATCTCCGAGACACTTGCCTCCGATCTCGGAGGTCATGGGACGTGCGGGGTATTCAGCAGTCCCACATTGGCAGGTGGCCCCAACGGGTGGGCGCGGTATTCACTGAATGACCTTCGATGGGTCAGATTTGGAGATCATGGTTCACACCGGACGCGAATAGAAAACGTGTCATAGCAGACCTTCAGAAGAAACGGTCCGCAACATACACGAATAAGTGTTCTTTGTGTCTGGAAAACCTCCAGCTGCCACGGCTGCAAGCGTAAGTAATGTGTTGCGATTTCAAAATGTTGGCCATCGCCACCACCCGCAGGTCATGATGCTCAAAATAAAGAACTAAATAGCTTTATGCAGCTGCCTACACATGTGTATCCTCACCATCGTTTTCTAAGCGAATGCTTGCGTTTCTGCCAGAAGCCATATTGTGATCTACATAGCGTCGTTGGTGACTGAATGAACACTGCCAGCGCATTTTCTGAGATTTTCTGGCATGTTCATTGGTGCGGATGTAGCTGCCAGACGGTTGTTTACGAGCGAGTGCTATAGCACAGCTCTGTTGCTGACGCTCCAGCACCGTCAAGGTCAAGGTCAAAATCAACCGTTGGTGTAGCAGGTTGTCGGGTGCTCAAACTGCCGACAGATTACTAAGCTCAGCTTGGGCCATTTGAGCCAATGCAACAGCCAAAGCATTCCGTGCCAACTCTGCCAGAAGAGCCGTTGTCACCAATACGGAGTATTCTGTCCAGTGGAAACTATAACAAGCGGTACTATGTGATGATCATTTTTCATTCATGCTGATTATTTCTCATTATACAAAAACAATCGCCTAAATGTACTTAGGTTTGACATTGTACTTTTTGTTATTTACACTTCTTAATGGTTTAACCTTTTTCCTCCATTCTTTTTTTTCCAGTCTCACTAACCATCTTGGTTGTTGTCCGCCTAAGCTTCACTATTATCTTGTTTCCGTATGACATTTTTGTCATTTTGGTTTTATTCCATAGTTATACCATAGGAACTGTAGTCGTACTGTGCTGTGCTGTGCAGTGCTGGATGGTGTGCGAGACCAATAGGCTGATGTCTTGTTATGCGAGTGATCCCCAAACCATTGCATCAATGACATTGGCAGCCATTGACAGTGGCCGTTCTGGAAGTCTGACTTGCGTTATTCCCTCCCCCTGAGTACGGACGTTCAGCTGAATTTTGGTTTAAGTCCGTCCCCAAACTGAACACAATTGCTGGCGTATTTTCTACTACCTCTGTAGTAGAAGGCTCAATGTGTTCCGATCTAAGGATAATTATAGGGAAGGTGTGTGACGTTTGTTTTATATTCCAACGTGATCTCGGCCATTGAAGGTACTGAAAGCAGAGTATTTATTCTAAGTCATGACGCTTCAGGAGCAACCCTGCTAGGCAGTTGAACGGTCCAGAAAGGCAGTCATCTGACACATCACTGTCTCGCAGTCACCTGATCCATCACTCTCCCTTTCGAAACCGACACACATGGCAAATAAATATGGAGGCGGGTGGTACAAAGTGAAACAAAGGTGGCCGATACAGTTGCCGGTTGACCTCGAGTAAATGCAATGCTATTTTCAGAAGTTGCTCCTGCGATATTTAATCCAGCAGTGACGTCGGTAGGTATTTATATATTCCAGGAATGGGTGTTTGAGGCAGACTGCATCGGCGTCGGGCGCCTAGCCAGCCAGCAGACCATGGGCTAAAGGCCGTCTGCACATACTCGGTTAGTGGTTTCTTAGCTAGTGGCTTGGAGAATGAAAATGTCATGACCGATGCTGTCGTCAGCGTCCAAAACTCGCCATTATGCCTTACGCTGCAGTGCGGTGTTCACAGGGCCACTTTGTAATTCCGCGTTTGTCTCAAGCAAACGTCTGTCAAACGATATGCTTACTCCTCCAGGATTTGACTGAGTTCTGGTTTCCTGAAAATTGCATAGATTGTCACTCTCCGCGATATGGTTCGGTGCTATTGATATTCCATCAGCATCAGATCATTGGGCTCGTCCGGGATTTGAACCCGGGACCTCTCGCACCCTAAGCGAGAATCATACCCCTAGACCAACGAGCCATGACACCAAACCGCTGTCCACAAGCACCGCTCGGTCCGTTACTTTCACCCGCAGTGTAACGCGCTGTTTTGACCATGCCCTCCCCGGGCTTTGCTAGTGGATCCGCTCTCCATTTGGGCTCCAGATGAGCGGTGGCAGTGCTAGCGACTCAAGATTCTCCCCACCCACGCACATACTAACGTCGAGCAGCATGCTTCCCCGTCCAGGATCCAACTGCGCTCGTGTTTGTTAGTGGCCGTCCCCAGCTCCGATATATGTATGGAAGCTAGGGTACGACGGCCAGGGTAACTAGGGTAGGCCAGCATCTCCGGAATGGTGGTGCCGCCATCCTCGCTGGTTTGTGCCGACATTCTGTGGGAGTGGCCAGTCGTGTTACCTGGTGGCGCCACCGGCGAATCAGCTCCGCTCAGGTGGCAGCACAGTCGCTTAGCTGCAGGCGACAACAGTCGGACATAAAGACATAAAAGAGCAGTGCAACTATGAGCCACAAACGCCCTTCTTGGTTGCAATCTGGACATTCAACCAGTTTCACATCAAATCCGTCGATCAGCCCTTCCTAGAATACTGAAAAGCCTATTCTTAACGTGCTCCCTCCAGATCTTGAACATGACTAACCTCTAGCCCCATAACTGGTTGGAAAGCAAAACTAACATGAATTCGTTAAAAAAAAGTAGCGCTCACCTGTGTGTAATCAGCTGGCTCAGCCCAATAACGACCCAAGTCAGTGTAAATGTAAACAAATCGACGAGAACACTTACCCCGCTTCTAGGAAGGTCACGTTTGAACAACTAGGTTGTTTGCATTTGAGAGCTTTGGCACGTCTGACGCGCATGTAATAAAGCTGACACGATTCATATTATTTAGCGGTTACTGATGCTTTGCTGGAAAACTCCCGGGCGAGGGAGGGGGTGGAGTGTTCTTAGAGGCGTGGCGGACCAAAGCGGCCATTTGCGCTGCATTTAAAGAGTAGGTTTTGCAAGCAAGTTGAAGGCAGTTGCTCATGTACGTAAAAGGAGTGTTATCCCTATAAAAAAAAATTAATTAGGAATTTCCTAATGGTCTTGCCCCTTGGAAATTGGAACATTCCTAATGGTATAATGGTCCTGATGGTACCTAATGGTCCTAATGGTACCTAATGGTCCTGATGGTACCTAATGGTTCTGATGGTACCTAATGGTCCTGATGGTACCTAATGGTCCTGATGGTACCTAATGGTCTTGATGTTACCTAATGGTCCTGATGTTATCTAGTGGTTCCAATAGTGCTTAGTGGTTCTAATGGTACCTAGGGGTTTTCTAATGGTTCCTGTGATCCTAATGGACCCCCATAGTCCAGATATATCCTGGTAGTTCCTAGCGGTCTCAATGGTGGGTTTTCTACCAGAAATAATTTTTGGTATTGAGAACAGTTTTCGGATGTTCATCCGTGATGTAAGAAGCATGGCACGAATCCTCCAATTATGTTTCATACCTAGACACTATAATCAACGCTATGACTTTTGCATTGCTCTGCCGTAGTTGGTGAACATGCATATCTGCAAACATTTTCGGACACTGTATCGCCTGATACAACGAACCACGTTAAAATCAGGTCCATGCACCAATACCATTTACTGGTCGTGTTGGGTTTTGCTTTCTTAATTATTGATAGGAGTTCACGCAGTAACAATACTTCTGGAACCATCGGTAAGTGAGTCAGCTACGAAATCGAAAAGCAGCACCCAGGACGGTAAAGGCCTACGAGTTCACGTAACGATTTATTTGTATGGCATTCATTCCGGTTCTCATATCACAGCCACGCCTTGTGTGGTGCGATTACAGCGTGTGGTGCGACACATCGGCGCGCGAAGCGGGCTGGCCCGACCGTGGCTCAGCTTCTTCAGGTCCATTCTGTATTTCTGGTACCGCAGGAGACCTCTGCTTTATCCGCAGGTCGTGAATTTTTTCATTAAAAAACCTTGGCACCTTTCGCTGCACAAGCGCTATATAGTCGGCCGACCTCCCATTCGCTTCCAGGTGCCTTTTTAGCTCATCTGTGGAAAGTAGAACTTTTGAAATATGACATATGATAAGCTGTACAATGATTGATGCATATGCAGTATTGGCATTCCAGGGATTGTTAGTTATTCGGGCTTTAGGGCGCATCGACTGCATTGTTATTCCAGGGATTATGCTTCATAATGTTTACAAGGGCGATCACTTTAACTAATGCAACAATTACTGGACCCACGTTGAAAATACACAAAAACAAACAAGTTCAATTCACGTCAACAGCCGTAGTGGTCTGTCACTATGTCCTCCACAGCAGCGGTGTGTTGTCACTATGTCCTCCACAGCAGCGGTGTGTTGCCACTAAGTCCTCCACAGCAGCGGTGTGTTGTCACTAAGTCCTCCACAGCAGCGGTGTGTTGTCACTAAGTCCTCCACAGCAGCGGTGTGTTGTCACTAAGTCCTCCACAGCAGCGGTGTGTTGTCACTAAGCCCTCCACAGGAGCTGTACTATGTCACTAAGCTCTCCACATCATGTGTATGTTGTCACTAAGTCATCTGCAGCAGCTGTACGGTGTCACTAATTTGTGTGACGAGATCAGGAGTTGAACAACCAGCGAACATTTGCTGTGCGATTCGGGCATCGCCACATTTTATTGAATAAATTTAATTCATTCATCATTCATTTAACTTCAGTGGGCTTGGATGGGATATGCTAAGTTGGAACTAAGCCAACCATTGTTAGGCCCAGAATACGGTCAGGATGAATATGTTAGTTTATAATTAAGGTAACCATTGCCAGGCCAGAGCTCACTTGGCTTGGAATAGCAACGTTGGTATACCAGGACACGATCAGAACGAGTACGAGGAGCGCGCACCAATATCCACCACAGTGAGACGAATGCGTACCGATGTCGATGTAAACGTCGGCCTGCTTGAAGGACTTGAGGACGAACGCAGTAAGCCACAGCGACGCCTCGGGGTCCTCCTGGCCGTACGACGAGTAGCTGCCGTCTGAGCGCCGGTACCTCAGCTGGCTCTGGTACCCTGTGACACAATACACAAAGGAATGCCTGCAAGGGCGGATCCAAGGGGGGAAAGGCGCCATGTGCCCTCGTTCCAATGCCGATTGCCGATTTATTGCCGATAATTTGCACTAAAATGGTACCACCTTGAAATTTAAAAACTTGTTTTTGATAACGAAAATGATACCAAGGACACAGCGAACTTTGGTGCTCAAATTTGATGAGTTCTTAGGATATTTTTTAATTGCCCCCCCCCCCCACCCAGCCAGGCTTCTGGGTCCGCCCCTGCAAGCCTGTCCGCCGAGCAGTGGCGATTTGGATGCTTCGCTGCCGCTGCGGTAATTCTACCGTCCGCTGCTGCTCAACAGATAAAATGGAACACACCAGGTAGCGATACCACACGAATTTGCTGAAACGGAACGGTTACTGCACCGGGTTAGCGAGTTTTCATCTCCTGCATCAGGGGTGTGTCAGCATTAACAGCCACAGTATTTCTGTGTCGGTGCTAGGACCACAGCAGCCCCAATGGATACTGAACGTCCGTTAGTGGATTACCGTCTATGGAGGGCGGGGGAAGGAGCATGGTGGATGCTGACTATTCAATCTATTGCTATTGCCTGCTGGCTTCCTGTTGTAATACGCGGCACGTGGTCACCTCTGCGTATGCCGTTGTCGGTGCGTTGTCTGTCGCTGGCGCTGGCCAGTCCGGTCCGCTCCAGGTAGTGTCTGGTGTAGATGTACGGCACGAAGAAGAGCAGGCTCGGCTCGGCACCTCCGTGCGGTACCGGCAGCAGTCTGGCCAGGTTCTGCGGCAACATCGCCAGCAGTGTCACCACTGACCAGGAGCAGGTCACGTCGGGTCACCAGTACAGCTACAGGTCACAACATGTAACACTAGGTCACCAGTACAGCTACAGGTCATAACAGGTCACGTCAGGTCACCAGTACAGCTACAGGTCACAACATGTCAGCCTAGGTCACCAGCACAGCTACAGGTAACAACAGGTCACCAGCATAGCTACAGGTCACGCCAGGCCACCAGTATAGCTACAGGTCATAACAGGTCACACCAGGTCACCAGTACAGCTACAGGCCACACAAGATCAGGAGCGCAACTTCAGGTCACACCAAGTCCTCAGCACAGCTACAGACCACCTGAACACAATACGAACACAACCGCATCAGATCAGACGACCCCACCGTAGCCACAAGACGTACACCACCGCGGCAGCACCGTTCTCATCAGCAGGTGTACACGCTTCCAGGGAAGCCGACGCCCAGTTCCACAGGCAACTGCGGCACTCACGTTGTAGGTCGGCGACAGCAGATCGCCAATCACCGAGAAAAAAGCGCGAGCCGACCCGGGGATGAGGCCCTCAGGAGCAACCAGCTCCACCCGCTCCAGCCGCGGCTCGTCTCCTGAGGAGCATCCATATCCCTCCCCCAACCCGACCCAGCCGGGACCCCCAGCCATGTCTGCAGGGGCTTGCATTGGCGCAAAAAGACGTCGGCGGACCCTCGGGCTGCGAAACGCTACTGCAGGTTCACTACAAAACCTGTGTAACAACAGCTTTTTCAGATGACTGATCACCGGCGACGGCCGGACTCAACGTTGGCCCTCTGCACCGCAGGTGAACGACGCGGCAGTGCTGGGCCTCACGTCCGAGCAGGTGATCGACCTGCTGCGGAAGACTAAGGGCGCCATCGGCCTCACCGTTGTCCGACTGTGACGTCATCGGTCTGTCCGGCGCCGGTGACGTCACAAGTACGTGCCAGACGCCGGTGTGCCGACGTCACCGGTTGTTCGGCCGCGTGTGTTGCGCCGCCGCCGCGGAGGCGGCGGCTCGCAGCTCGACTCAGCGCGTACCGGCGGCGACGGCGTTGTTTCGTCACGAACGGGGCGTGTCTCGCCTGGCCGTGACGTCGTGGCGTGTCGCGATGACGTCACCATGTGCTGGCACACCAGAGGTCAGCTCGACGTGGCTCTGACGAGTATCTGTCGCGGCGGCGTCCGACGCTGACGGAGCGTCGAACTGCGCCGCTCGGCAAGTATCTGTCGCCCGTCGGCTGGCGACTGACGTCAGTGACGTCGGCTGACGTCGGCTGGCGGCTGACGTCAGCTGACGATGTTCGCGACGGCGACGGACGATCGGAGACGCCGGTGTGCGCACGGCGCGCTGAGATACTCGGGCAGAGGTGCTCTGTTTCGAGCTAGTACGAGTCGCCGCCACACCAGAGCCTTCCTGGCGATCTTGTTGAGGGCGTCGAATTTTACCACTGTTTCTGCGCTGTCGAACTGACCTGACCCGAGCGGGCGGGTCAGGCCGTGTTGAAGTCTGGTCGTCATCGATTCCCGGGCGGTCGAATGCCGAGCCAGCAGCCCGCATTTGCTACGCTTCTTGATGCCAGTCGTAGCTGCAAAATGATCGAAATTGAACCGACTCGTCCGCTTCGACAAATTTGAACGCACGCCATGGGCCATTATCATTGGTACGACTGAAGCGCACCAATGATAATGGCTCATGGTGATATTGAGCATCATTGAACGCACCATAGCACTGCCCAGTCATGCAGCTGGCGGCGTGCAGCCGGTACGTCCGGCCGACGGACGGGACGGATGCAGCGCCGGCGGACAGACGGGCGGGTGTTTCTGGCCCCGCGTGCGTCGTCAGCTGGACGTGCTGTTGCCGATGACGTCGCACCTGTCGGCTGCGTCGGCTGGCGGCAGCGCGCGCCCGCCACCAGCTCTTGATTCGCTCCGCCGGTCCGTGGTGCACGTTTGCACGTGTCGCCGGCGACGTGTACAAAATGACACGTGCCGCGTGTCAGCGTGGCACGTGCGCGCCGCGGCGATTGCGGCGATTGCGCCGGCCAGCCGCGCAGCGGCTTAGACAGAGGGACGCCTTTATTTTCGGCGGTGGGCCGTGGCGTGAACTCTGGTTGGGGCGGTTGCTAGCAGATGGCAGCACCGGTGCCGGGGGGGGGGGCCGGTTTCCGCTGGTCCGTGCGGAGGCGGCTGTTGCGCTGCGCCGAGTTCACGAGTCGTTCAGTGCTGTGAAGTGTCATGTAAAGTGTGCAGAAATACATGGAGGCCAGACATGTCTGTTCTGTTCTGTTCTGGACTGACCTGTTCAACTGTGTCCAAGCTGCAACACGACTGTTCAACTGTTACCACGGGGGGGGGGAGTTTAGAGGTGTGCCGGAACATAGTTTATTTGCGCCGTCTTTAAAGCGAGTCTGTTTTGCAAGCAAGTCTACGGCGGAGTACATTTACGTTAACGAAGTCTCGTCATAGTGTATGTGACGGCGGGACTGACGGGGGTATCTCCGGGGCGTTTTGTGCTGTTGGCTTTACCTTACTCTTCCGCAAGATAATTTGTTGCGGGGATGGTGTAAGGGTGAGGAGAAAGATGTTCTTGCGAATATAATTGTCTGCACCACCCATCGGGCCAGCTGCCGAAGTATTAGTTAGTACTCGTTGCATGCCTCAGTCGGACAAATAACATTGGCAGCTCACTAACCACTCTACCACTGGACCCTCGTCGATATCTGATCTCGGGAACGCAGAATGAGCTGGAGAGGTTATGAGCTCGGTTGCAATGGGCGTGGCGAAACTGGAGGGGAGGTTTATGATGTCAATGAAGCATTCCCTTGTCCTAAAATTATGATAGAATTCCCGACGTTTACACTTGCTTTCTTAACCCAGATTGATTGGCAAAGCTAAGAGAAGGATTCTATGTAAGTGAATACAACCTATGGTGTATGCAGTTCATTACAGCTGTATCATTGCATGCAGGGATAAAAATCGTATCGTTCTGTCGTCGTGGACGACAACCACGAACGGGGCTTTGGCGACCACATTTCCATATCATTGGAAATATTATATGTGAAATCATATAAATGGTACCTATTGCACATAAAATTGACTAAATCACGATATCCGTGTCAAGGTACGCAGGATTGAAACGAATCGGATTGGACCGGGACTGGAAATGTCCCTCCGTGCAAACCTCTAGAAATGTTACACCGTGCAGTCCTCTACCACCAACCGCCACGCTATCATTTCTTCATTCCCATCGTACGCTTTTGGGGTTCATCTAGTACGCTCAGCGGCAAAAAAAATGACTCAACGGCAACAAAGTATCGTCGAGACAACCATTCCATCGTTCAGACGACCGCCGACGATAAAATTGTCTCCCGTTTAGCGCAGAGCCAATGGCATGCCTTCTGGTCGCCGGTGGTTGTTGTCCTCGTCCCGGTACCACTTTATGCTCGATGGCAGTGTTAGGGAAGTTCCCAACTATGGTATACTCAGCGGCTTTGGAGGCAAGCGACTAGACCACGGGTACTAAACCAACACTAGACTTACGTTAAGTAATGAATCATTTATAACATTAGCTGATTTTTTTTAAACATTTTCAATTTGAATCCTTTTTTTTCATGTAGGATGTACGATACTATTTTTAAGTGCATTAAAATCGGTGGAAAGAATCTAGAAGAATATCATTCTTTTACGCGCATTCCCTCGCTTTCAAATCCGTCCATTTCCCTTTTAAACGCGACGATGTGCGTCGAAGAGTGAAATAGGGAATTGATCACGGTTCTTTATAATTGATGAGTGGTGAATGAGTGCGACAAGATTAAACTACCAAGTTCGAATTATCTGGAGTGTTAATCAGACAATTTTTTCTTCTTCATTTTCTGACTTATATGAGACCAAATGAAGTGGTTCGGTCTTAAACAGACTCCAGAAACAGACTATATTCAGTGCCAGGGTGTAAGGGTGACAAAGAGAGTAAGGTCATCCTGTAGATGTGGACATTGCGATTTGAAAGGTACTGCACAGAGCATTTACAAACATTCAAAAGTAAAGCACCCAGGTCTACCAGTTGAGTACTGCAAGATAGCCATTTTGGCCCTGGCAGGCGATTTGATTGGACTTACAAGCCAGCACTGGATCATCAACCATCAAGCTCAGGTGAAAATCTTGGTATATGAATTACATTTGAGTAAAATATAATCACCTAAATGTAATTAGAAAATATAGTTTAGTGTAGGTACCTACTCAGCAGGCATTGCACTGCAGTTGGTGGCAATGCATACAATATAGGGATGTCGAATTTTAGCCACCTGGTGGCTTAAACCATGGTTTAAACTTGCTGGCATAAATTAATTTAAGCCACTCTGGCTTAAATTATATTTCTGGTATAGCTGGAGGGCAGTGATGTACATTAGTTAGGGAAGCATCAATTATAATTCCAACATATGCTACACTCCATTTTATTTGCAAAAAAACACTCCCTAGAATTCCCCAAAACTCTGTCTGGATTCTTGGTATGCACTGCACAAGCCAGATGTTTACCAATTAGGTACAGTTGGTCTAGCATGTAGCTCCCTGGATGCCGGTAGTTAGAAATGGTATCTGTAAATGCCAGGATTTTGACATCCAACTACTGGCATTGAGGGAGATAAGACATAAAGACATAAAGCCCACTATTCTTGTAATGATTGTCTATGCTGTTCTTAAAGATGTTCAGTGTGTTGCTACTGACAATGGTTTCTGGCAGCTGGTTCCAGTGTTCTACTACCCTGTTGGTGAAGAAGGACTGTCTTAACCTTGTCCTGCTGTGATTAACTTTAAACTTGAATTGATGACCTCTATTTGCATCATTTCTGTTAAATTCAAACAGTTCCCTGAGAAAACCCTGTTCCTGACCATGTACAAATTGAAAGACCTCAATGAGATCTCTCAGCCTTCTATATCTAAGTGAAAACATATTCAATTCTTCAGTCTTTCCTCATATGCCAGGTTGCCCATACTATTCACCATATTTGTTGCCCTCTTTTGTACTATCTCTAAAAGCCAACAACCTTTTTCATAACTTGGGGACCAAGCCTGGACGCAATATTCCAGATGTGGTCTGACATATGCACAATAAAGCTTCCTGATGACTTCCTCACTTTTGTATGATACATTCCTATTCATTGCCCCAAGCATTCTTAGTGCCTTCTTCCTGGCTTCTTTGGTCTGTTCTGATGTCCCCAATTTTGTGTTCAAAATAACACCTAAGTCCTTCTCCCGCTGAGTCACAGATAGTACTTGCCCACCCATCAAGTATGGAGCCTTGATATGCTACCTACCTACATGCATGGTTTTGCACTTATCAAAATTAAATTTCATTTGCCATTTTCGGACCACTTCACAAGCTCGTCTAAGTCTTTCTGCAGCAAGATTCTGCAGATAATATGTAGCAAGATACATATTAGACTGACTCATAGCCAATTGATAGCTTGGTACCTATTTTATGTTAGCTGAAAAGTGAATATTTGAGCCACATCAATTTGTGCTGTTTTTGGCATAGGTTTCCCATTCTCTTACTGATAATAGTATGTATATGTAGGTCGGGATGGAAAAAAGCTGGCTTAAATTCAATTTATGGCAGCCAGTGGCTTTGATTAATTTAAGCTGGTTTAAACTGGCTTTTATTATTTAAGCCAGCTTAAATTCAAGACACTTCTAAGTCCCACACTTCTAAGGCTCACAAACCATGGGTGCATTGACAGTGCTGGTATTCAGCACAATACAAGTGTAAAATACCATACCTAGGGAGAGTACAATGAAGACCTACTGTGTATGACCAGATGGTTAGTGACAGTTTCTAGGCCAAAGAATGGACACTAGGTTGATTCACCTATCATCTAATGCTTTGCAGCACATCTAATGCTCATCTAATGGATCTAATGCTCCACTTCCACAAGTGTTAGTGCTAACAGGAAATAATGTGCCACCATACAATGTCATGAAAGGTGTGCAATAGTTGACAATGTGTGAAAAATGTGCATTACGTAGGCAGATTGCTTACTGTTGCAAACAATAAGCAAACAGATTGCTTACTGTTATCTATGAATATGGGTAGGTAGGTACCTACCTACATATACTATTATCAGTAAGACGACGGGAAAGCTATGTCAAAAACATCACAAGTTGGTCTGGCTCATATAGTTACTTTTAAGCTAACATAAAATAGGTACCTAGCTATACAATGGCTAGGCTTTTGGCAAATGTACACAGTACTCTCCATACTCGGGGTTTGACGAAACCCCGCTATAACCCCACCCCCACCCCTCTCCAGAAGCCAGCGCATTACCCCAGGTTGGGAACCCCTGTTCCGGGTCATGTAACATAATGTTATCGTTTGCACAAAAGGGGACAACCACCAAGCCTATTCCGGATTTGGACGACAACCACGAAACTATTTTTTTAGCCCTGATTGCATGCAAGGAAATGAAGTTTGGAAAGGACAGGGTTAAGTCAGACGAAATCAGGTCTGCTTTCGTAAGGCTGTGCTAGGCTAGGGTAGGTTCAAGGACGATTATATAAAGTAACCAAATGCCCATATTAAGCAAAATTGGGTCACAATTCGTTCTGACATATGTATGCCATGACCATTCTTCCGAGACAGAATATATATACAGAGCAATCCGACGCACAGGATTTGTACTACATGTTGTATATATCAGGCCGTTTGGCAATATTGACGATGAGTTTAAGCCGTCACTCAAACTCTGGTATCAGTCATTTTTACCTACGAACATATGGAGGGTAGGGTAAAAGAGCAAGGTAGGTCAGTTGGAAGGGTATGGCAGGATTACCACGCGCCCTGGAGGGGGGCGAAATCCGCCCACCCCTCCTGTTTTTCGTAGATAACTCCAGATTTTACCGGCCGACATACGTCATTGTTCGTGTACCTGCTAAGAAATGAACGGCACGTTGTTTAAAGTACGAAAAACGAAAATCGTCCGAAATTTTTTTCGAGTTAGGGGTCGGTAAACTCAAAACATTTCTCAGAGCCAGACGACAAATATCGGCGCTGATGCGCTTCCATTATATCGGCAAAAAGGAAGAGTTTTTCGCAACACTGGCGACTTGCTTGATGTATATTGCTATGCTAAATTGTTCCAAAGTCATGTCAGGTCACCGAGGTCAAGTTGGGTCAAGTACAGGACAGGTTAATACACGCCCTGGAGGGGAGGATGGCGAAAATCGCCCACCCATCCGATTTTTCGTACATAACTCCATATTGTACTCGCCAATAGGAGCCATTTATTTCCGTACCGGCTTAGAAATGGCCGGCGCATTGTTTAAATCAAGACACATTAAAATCGGCCGAAGAGTTTTTAAGTTATGGGCCGTTAAAGTGCTTTAAAAAATTGCAGCGCCAGACAACAAAAATCTGGGCTGATGCGCTTCCCGTATATTGGCAAAAGGTGAGCGTTCTCGACAACACTAGCGGCTTGTTTGATGCATATTGTTCTGCTATATGATTTAAAAGTCATGTTAGGTCGCCGAGGTTACCATGACAGGCTAATGGAACCAAGCATGGTCAACTGGAATGGTGTCGTACATGGAACTTACTGTCATGCGATTGACGTCACTTTGCATGTTACTCCCTACACATCCTACTTTTTGTCATTGTGTGCTTAAGTGTTTCTATACTTTATTCATGTATTTCACTCCTTTCTTTGCGAAGCCGATTATGCCGAGCCGCCCAACGGAGCAGTCAGGTTGGCAGCCCGGTTCCGGTAACTGGAGCAGGTAATGACCTGATAAAGTGTTCCTATATAGGTGACCTGAGCTCAAATGGCGGATCTGGCACATGCATTGCATCATTAGTAATGTCCTAAACATCATTAATGCCACCTTTGGAGCATTTAAACGCAATCACAGCGATCCATACCAATGACAAGCCAAACCACGCAAAACATAACATTTTTTTCTTCTGTTTTGACCTCATTTGACCTTGAAGATAGTGACAGAATTTCACGAAATTGTTCCTGTGTGGTATGTTATGATGCCATACCGTGTCACCCACCAACTTGTGCACAATTTGGTAATTGCTTGCGCATTGCATCACGGCTGGGTAGTAGGGGAAGAGGGGGCTTCCAAACACTTAAGACATGTAACAAATTGCTCTACTGCTACTTGTGTATGGCTGGGCCAGTAATTATATTGTTCACTTAGTTTAAAAAAATGAACAAGGTATGTATATTCACATGGTTCTCTATGGAAATCCTCACAAAGAGCAACTTCAAATGATAATTGTTCTATAGTGTTGCTCCATATTCTGAACGGGAGCAGGTGGTCGTGCAGGATTACTTCGCTGTAGCTGTTGTGGTACCAGTTCTTAGTAGTCACTAAAAATTATGGTTTAATTGCAAAAAAAACATCAGAGTTCATGAAGTGTTCTGAAGCTGACTGCTCTCAAAAGCTCAAAAACTGCACCTGAGTACTTTGCCAGCTCCGTTCACAAAGAATATGGACAATTATTCGATCAGACCTTCATGTTTGGGTACAGAATTGTCCATTGTTTATAAATGAACCATTTTCATTTACACTCAACATGATGCGGAAGACCTCCAAATGTAGGTGTTTAGGAAACAGAACCATCTGGATACCCCAGTTTCGCCTCGACACCTAATTGCTGGAGAAGGATAGCTGGATATTGCTCCTAACCAGTGTTGTCTGGGTCCATATTTTCAGGTTTAATTTGTGCTTTTAGAGGTTGGCGACACTATATCGCCTAAAGGCTGAATGCATCATAAAATAACCAAAAATTCTTCTTCAGCTGTACTGTGTGACATGATTTAAGGGTTCATTATTGTGGTTTTGAGTGTTCTCAAGTTACATTTTGCACTGTTTACCAAGCTAAAGCTAAAATGAGGTTGGGATAAGTTTGGTGTTTCTTTAGCTTCCGGAAGTTTTGGATGGAACTTTTCATGAGCATGAATTTTTTTTGTTTGAAATTTTAGGAATTAATTTTTATTATTTTCCGAAAAGAGCCCAGGCTGGGGTAGCCTATGCCTTGCTATGTGATGCTTTTAGAATTGTGCATACATAAGAAGATATGCATTTTTCGTTGAGGTGGCAGTTCCAGAAAAATTGTAAATGAATGTTTCTGAATGTCATTCAGATTTGGTTTCAGGGACGAGTGGTCTAGGGGTAAGTTGCTTGTCTCACAATCGAAGTGTCGTGGGTTCGAGTCTCACCTGTCACTAGTCTTCGCCTGGGACCAATAGGCGTGAGAGATTGGCGACGCTATATGACTCAACGGACGATATGTCATAAAATCAACAACCAACCAACCAGCGAACAATTTGGTTCCTGCACAAATGTGTGCTTTCCAGTTTGGAAGCAAAGTAATGCCAAATTTGTTGCTTTAAGTGGGAAAGCGGACAATGAAGTATAATGTTAAATATAGGAACAGTGCATCCAAACCAATCCCATCCTTTCAAGATTTTTTATATCATATATGCAACAATGCTGCTTCAGTTAGCACTACAAACCCTCATTAGTTCAAACTTAGCCTGCCTATCTTTCAGGAAAAACCTTATGTTGCTTCTGTTTAGCCTCCAAATTCCAAAACGTCAGTTTTTATATATCAGAAGTCCTAATGAAGATAATTTAGGACACAAATGTATGGACTGGCCTTCTGCAAACTTACTAGGAACTTCTTCACAATGTCTTCAAAATAATTTTCCACAAACTGTGTTGAATAAAGAGCAAGGCTACATGGGAGTAGTGAAAGTTGGGAAGAAAACAGCATAGGCAAGCATGAAAAACCCAAACCAGGTTTAACAGTAAAACACACGTAAATAAATGTATTTATATATGGATTTATTTGACCTTCACCATGGCATTCCAACATAATAATAGGCATCCCTTTCTACATAACGTATTCAGCCTAGGATGCAAAATTTCCATTAACTGAGTTTCCATGTCACTAGGTGAATTAATGTACAGTGTACATTTGATACAATTGTGCAATTAAGGTTCAATGGCTCTACCATTTCCTTGTTAAATCATCTTCAGAATCCAGCATCAAACATCGGAAGGTTTTAGATGACCAAACATGAGCATGATTTAGGAGCTCAAACATCAGTTGGTTAGGTTAATTCAGTAGGGATATTTTTTTTGTAATTTGTCATCAGTATTCTTTGCTAGCCACCCAAAACCCTATGGGGTGCAGGATAACATGTACTGCCATTGCCAACAAGTGTCATTTTCCATAGTGTTATTATGGGCGCAAACTGACCAATGCAGTCTACCATTACTGAAGGACAAATCTGGAATCACCACAAGTGTTCTTTCGTAGTGTTTTAGAAGTTATATTTCATTTATATTTGTTATTTTCTAGGTGAAAATACTGTTTTTTTCCTAGATATCAGCTACATTCTAGATATCAGCACATGAACTTAAATTGCTGATTTGCAGAGTTAACATCCCATAGAAATGATCAACTTCCTTCAAAACATAGTAGAAAATAGCAGAAAAGCATGTGCTTTAGCAAAACCATTGGCTTAGGGTCTCTTCAAGGTAAGTACCTACCTAGGTACATGCCCAATGACATATTACCTAGGTACCTACCTAGGTACCTCAAACTGAATCAACGAGAGCCATATCTGAGCCAGTCTGCCAGCTCATAATACCATGAAAGAAAAAAGTGAGAAGAAGCTGCACGGACACTATTACAATTGACATTCCTGAAGAAAGCAATAGATAGGTACTAATCAGTGCACGGTCATACAAGACCAATATAATGTGTTCTTGCGCACGATCAATGTCTGGTGGCGCGCATCAAATGATGCCAAGGACACCATTGCACTAGAAGGAGCATCAAAGTTTGCCTGGAAGCTTTAATAACGTCATAGTTTTTTTCCTCTACTACAGCAGGAATTGATAGCATCAGACATTGCCCTCTATGTCAATGGCATCAGGCATTGAACTATAAATATGCAATTACACGGCCGACTCGCCGCACGGTCCGTGACCTATTCCGGCCGGTCCCGGCTGGAACAACGGTATATGGCCAAAAGATTGAGCGCGCCGCCCACACCCATGCATTTTGGCCACGGAATGAAATGTTGTAAAATGAAAAGTTATGGATAGATTTGTATAATAAGTAGTGAAAATAACGTTGGGTTCATGATGGGCAAATAGAAATAGCGAGATAAAAAAATTGCAAAATATTGTACTTGTGCTTTTAATGTCTACTCCTATCATCGTTTTGCCAACTTTGTGCGGTATTCGGCATGTGTACCACACGGAATCATGACCCATACACGCTTGCGAAGTAACGCTGGAAATGTTTGTAGTTGACAGCATACGTTTACTGCGTGTGCACCCTATGCACTAATCAGGGTGGGTTCCAAAAATTGTCATGGGGAGGGATATTTGTCAGGGGGCGCCATTTATTAGGAGGTGCACCCTGCACAAATACCTGAAGAGGCTAAACGACAATCAGTTTAGCAGGGATGGCCGTGTGAGCACACTGAAGGGTATTTATGGTTGGCAAATATGAAGGGGAATACTCGAGTATTCCCGGAAGTGCGCAGGTTCCATGGGGACATATCCCTGAATCAGCCGACCATCCCTGAGTCCGCAAGACCATCCTATAGGCATAGGTTGACGCTCAGGAAGGGGGTTTGCTATATATGCTTTCGAGGGGATAATCGCCACATCAATGCTGGCTTTGCCCCCGCCAATGATTTTAAGCCCTAACATTGGACCCCATGGTGTGTTTCCACGATCAACCCGGGCCTGTCCATCGCCTTCTTATATTTTGGCCATCTTCACCACTCCCCTTCGTCTAATAATACCAAAAGGTTTTTTTCAATACACAGACATTTCACGAAAATACTTGTTTTCTTCAGAAACAGCTTAGGTCAAGTTTGGTTAGGATAGACTGAGCTAGGTTTCTTTCTAATGGTAAGAATTTTCATAAATGAAGTACTTGGCATTTTTGTAATTTGTCCTCAAAAGGTAGGCTTGGCTAGATTGGTTAGACATTTTATACACGTTCTTTTTCATGCTAAATTGCCTAACTCAAAGCCCTTCGTGACGTCATTTTGCTCACACCATGAAAGGTATGCATCTGCACATAAAATGAATGGTCCCATCATCTAAGTCACCATCATAAGCGTGATATTCTGAAGGAAGATTCAACAAACAAAAAATTTAAACGCCATAATCGGCAAAGTTACCAAGTAAGTAATACTTTTCGGATAACATTTTTGAAAACTTTTGAAAAGCATTCCAACCCAGAAAACCTAAACTAACCTAACTTAACAAAACCAAACCCATTTCATTGCAGTTTGGAGTAAACTGTATGTAAAAAACGAGTCTTGTTATCACCTTAAACCACAATAATACCAGTTTGGTTAGGTTAGACTAGTGTAGTTTTTTTTTAGGTAGAAGTTTTGGTCTCAAAACGCTCCAAAAAACGGACATGTTTACTTCAAGATTAACTGGCGTTAGGTTAGGTTAGGCTGGGTTCGGTTTTTATATTTGTGGATATTTTCAGGAAATGTACTGCTTACAATTTGATTCATTTATTTTTTGCGATTTTTTTTCTTCAGAGGGAGGTTATGATATTCTAGATTGCATTATTCTGGTTATGGTTCTCAGGTTGTGGTATTGAATCACTGATGAGTGAATTCATACCATTTCTACTGGTGTCTAAAATCTACATCATAACCTTACTTTTATAACGTATATCACGAGGACCCATATCGATTATATTGCTCACTCAGGACACCATAAAAGTCCATTGATGAAAGTGTTACTTCATTACCTGCGTTGTTAATGTAAACAGAAAGAGGTCCTTCGAACCATGTGTTATGTCCTTTCCAATGCTGCTCCATCCATCTCCCACCCCAACCCTGACCAAACTTCAGGAGCGCATCCATCTTCAACTCAGCCTGTGGAAGAAGGCATGTATTGCAGCAAAAGTACTATGATTTTAATTCCACAGTGTCCCTGTTGCCTAATAGTCGATCCTTGCCTATCCATGTAGCAGATGTTTGACTTTCCTCAAACGGTCTGGATAACTTGGGAGTTGAAATCACGTGTGAGTGACGAAACAGATGGGCTGTTCCTGGATGCTTATGTTGCAGAATTACATGGCACGGTGGCGTGCCGAATGGGAAAGGGCCATTGTGGGCAGTTGCCCCCTGGCATGTTGTGGGACCCCCAAAATTCGGGTAGAGCTCCGGAAAAAATGCGCTAGTCCCCCTAAAAGTCTCGTCTGGGCCCCAATAATCGCTGGTTGGTTGGTTGAAGATTGGTTTTGCAACACGTCGACCGTTCAGTTATGTAGCATCGTCAATCTCTCACGATGATTGGCCGCGGGCGAAGAGTAGTGACAGGTGGAACTCGAACCCCAAATAATCGCACTGGGGCCCGGAAAAATCACATCAGGTCAAAATAGTCGTGCACGGGCTTCTCAAAAGTCCGCTGGGTCATCAAAAGTTCCCACTTGGTCCCCTGAAAACCACGCTGGGGTTCAAAAGAGTCGTACTGGTGACAAAGAAAATCACGACGAAGGCTACAAACGGTCGCGCCTGAACCTCTGAAAGTCACGCTGAGGCTGCTCTATCAATAATTATCAACATTCCGTCGGTAATCCTAAAAATTAATGTCGATAATCCAAGGCATAGTTTTGCCAAAAGCGACAGGGCCTTCAAATATGCTCCGCACCTCGAAATAATCAAACGGGAGGCGATAAACAAAACCATAACGGAGGCCATCAAGGCACATCAGGGTCATGACTGCGTGGGGCCTCAAAAGACGAATTGATCATAAACAAGGAACAAAAATACCGGGCAATAAATCAAACAACTTCGAAAACCCTTCGAAAACGCGCCGATACCTTAAAAATACTATCTGTGTTTGGGAAGGAACAAAGCTGTAAAACAAAGATCCGGGTCTCACACCTGTTCTCGTCCCCTCAGAAAAATGGCTGGAGCTCTAAAACACATTGGGTCTGTTCCCGTGGCTCCACCAGAAGGAACTCAGTGCAGGTTGGCTGAGGCTAGTTGAGACCTGCTCACGGGAACGACCGGTGGACATGTCAGCCGACAGCGGTGTGAATACTGGGACAAAAAGGAAGTGTTTGACGCTGTATCTGGCGCTATTGGTTAAACTTCTCCTGAAATGTTTGTCCAGATGATCACACGATGTATATAGCATGCCTTATAATACAAATTCCCAAAATTGCATATATTTCTAGCAATGGCGCCCTCGGGGATTGCGGGGAGAACAGATGTTCTTTTCTCCCATGGGATGAACCAAGCAATATCTCTTCCCTCTCGGTTGAGCACTAGGCATCGTCTCCTCCGTTTTGCGGTTGGTTACAGCCTGCCTTCTTAATGCCCGCTTCTCTACCCGATGTTGGCTTTCCCCGCCTCAACTTGCTTGACCTCGTCGATCGGACTCTTGTGGAATGTTAGTTGGCGCCGTATTGCGGTAGTGCGGCACAGGGATTGCTGAGGATCCCACCGGTAACGTAACGCCTTCCCCTTAGGAAGAACGACGTAGTTCATGGGCCACAAATAGGATGCTATGTGGTCTGCATCTGTTACTTCGATTATTGTTCATAGATGTAATTTCATATTTCCTTTACGAAGGATGATCCTGGTATTCAGTTGATGCATGAAGATTAGGTTCATAATACGGAGGACGTTGTTTGCGCGCGAACATATCAAACAGCTGCGCCGTGATGGAGCTCCACTGAAAAAAAAAATCACAATTGGACCCTGCTCTTCGGCTGGTTGAGCTTTTGCTCGACTAGTGGAGGTTGACTGACGAAAAATATCCACTGGGTTTGCGATGGGAACGACCAGTGGAGGTTTGCGTAGGTTAGTGGAGCCACGGAACGGACCCATACATAGAAGAAAAACGCGACGGGTAAAAAATGCGGACACCTGGGTAGGGTCACGGCTCGGTTGCCAATCTGTGAGTTGATTTAACCAAAGAGATATGTTCATCAAAGCTCAGTTTGTCTCCCGATTTCTTAATTACGAGAAAATGTGGGAAGAAAAAAACTAATACATCGAATTGAATGTATCAATTCTTTTTTCAAGGGAGTCGCCATACCAGGCTTTCCACATGTCAAATCTGGCACAAGATTATGATACGACAATAATTAGCAAAACGTGGGAGGCCTAACAGAAACCGGAGAAGCGCATGTAGAGTGCCGAACTCGCCGACTGCGCAAGGCGGGTGTACCCGTTCACGAACGTTGGTTTGGCGACCCGGCGTTATTAATTGTAATGTCTGATGTTGGCAAACTTTATATTTATGTGCAGGTATAATTTCAGCAGCATCAGGTGACTTTTCAAGGGAAAGCAAAAAAGCTTCAAACCGGATGTGGCGAGATATGGTTAAAATCCGGTGATTTAGAATGTGGTAGATTTGGCCCCCTCCACAGGACAGTGAATTTGGCCACTAATTATTATAATGCAAAAATATAAAGAACACGTTTGCAAAAAAAATATTGGTAGAAATCCGCGGAATTTTTTTAATTGGAGTTGACAGGCCTGGTGCGTGGACCATTCCAATTCCACCGATTTGAAAACTATTAATTTCTGATATTATTCCAATTTTAGGAAGTTTTGTACCTTTTATTTCCGACTCTAGAGCAAAGAAACCATTCCAGCCAACATCAATACCGTCGGATGGCACTACTGGGAATCTCCTGGACTGACCTTTTCGGACTCCTTGGCCGTGATCGGAGAGGCGTGTGCCTAGTGTGGCCTAATCTTGCAATTGGTTTCGCCGTTGGGTACGGGTGGAGTTTTCAAACTGTTGTAAAAGTAAATAGTACAACGATTGCGTTGATTGATGTATATGACCCGTTGTGCATTTTAGTTTGCTTGGTGTCGTGTGTGGTGACTATACTCGACGATCACGATGACTACATCAGCACATGTTTGATCAGAGGACATTTTTTTTCTCGATTGCTATGATTTTGTGGAAGCCATGCCCCCTTCCCGACCCTGAACTCGCCCCACCAAAACATTGGTTTCACCCTTCCTGATGTTAGGCACCGAGGAAATACCTTCACCCACCGTCATCAGAGCTCGGGCATGCTATGCTCCAATGCTCCATCAAGGCCGGTGGGTTTAGCCTACATCTGAGCACACACCTATTTTATTTAAGCCGTTGTGTGTTTGTTGGTGTGGGGAATGAGGGGAGGGCGACGGTGACGTTGAGGATATAGATGACGTGGACGATGACGATGGACTCGATGTGTCTATGTGTTTATGTATGCATACGTATATGCACTAATAAATAATGATCATAATGGGCCAGTGTTCTCTCCGGTCAGATCCTCACATCCCGTCTCGGGGGGGGGGGAGATAGGAACGACCTCTTGTATCAAAACTAAGCGTCGTACGAAAACGAGGTGTCATAAGAAAGCGCTCGATTCTTTCACTATTCGCGAAAACTCTGAGGGGGGGGGGGGCGGTTGAAGAACCCCCTCCGAGACGGCGCGGGTTCAAATAATAGTGTTTTGTTGTGTGAGATGATGAAACAAGTGCAATAGGATGTCAAGGTTTGCATTGGAAAAAATGTCATTAAGCATAGTCAACAAAACAGCTCAACATAACATAATCAACCTTAATCGTCTTAGCCGTCTTAAACGCAGTATTGGGGGATTATCCGCCCCCCTAAGGTTTCAGCGTATAATGAAATAACGGCGCGCGACAGCGCGCCAAAATACGGCATGCATTTTCTCACATCAATTTGACATGTTTTGTAAACATTTTGCTGTCAGGTCATCTAGGGTCAATGAGTTAGTCGTTGTTGTTGTTATTGGGGTTTTATGGGGCATCAACTGCAGAAGTTATAAAGCGCCCATTCAATGAGTTAGTCAAGGTTAAGTTGGGTCACCCCCAGAAAAGTTCAACCAATCGTCCCGCTTTAAGGGATAAATACATGTCAATACAACTCGCAGCGTTTGCTCATCTTTATGGACGAAACAAAACGCACCAGAGGATTTTCCCCGTTTTTGTTTACTTTTTATGTTTGCATATTTTCCCATTAGAGCTAAAGTCGAAGGTTCTGGCTAAAGTAAGCATTTTTACGAGAGCAAGTTGAGTTCAAAGGAAGTTTTTTTTTCGGTCCGCTCTACCCATTATAAAAAGACAAATTGAGGAAAAATAAAAAATCGAAAGGTATCGAATATATCAATATTTGTCTAGAGCTTTTAGTTTCCGTTTTGAAAAAAAACCGCGAAATATTTTTGCGAACGCTTTGTGTGATGTTCACCCTGACTCAAAAATGGCAGTATCATGTCAAATGTCCTTGGCAAAACCTCACTTGTAATCAGTCAAGCCAGGAGATATCACCGTCGATGCATAATTCAATTGAATCACTTACTGCACTTGTTACAGTTCTGTACACGTCGGCGGACGGCAGGTTCTCCTGGTGATCGCCGGCGATGGGGCGTATCCACTTCTCCCATGGTTGGCGAAGGCGTACAATGGATCATTCGATCGTACTTCTGAGATAGACCAGACGAAGAGGTTCTACAACGCACGCCTCGGAGCGGCAAGAGTAGTGGTGAAGCACGCATTCGGCCGCCTGAAGGCCCGCTGGCGTCGCCTTCTCAAAAGATCTGAACACTTCATATTCATTCCACCCATGGTGTTTGCGTGTGCTATCATTCGTAACATTATCGGGCCCGTCACATTATCGTGAGCCGGTTCTGCCACGTTGGATCCAGGAGGCGAACTTACTGAAAGCGGATGCGCCCCCTCGCCTCCATGGATGCAGGCAATGGCACCGGAAAACGATCGTGATCATACCAGTGTCACGATGGATTACCCCCTAGACAATTTCTGGTCCTCCCGTATGTGAATTTGTAAGTTGACGCGACATTTGGTTGGTCGTGGTCGGTTTGTAAGCTATTCATTTTGCTTGGTGTCTACATTCGTTTTGCTGATTATTGACACTACGATACTGTACGACTACACTGGTATACAGTCGTAACGGTAGTATCGCTGCGAGTAGCGGTGCAACGTGTCAAAACCACCAATGTTTCATGAATTAGTGTGGCAAGATTTATATTGACTTGTATTTTACACATACCTGATTGTTGGAATGGTAATGTATACAAGCATGGCATGCAGTTCCGCAGTTCAACCAGACAAAATAAAATGAACTTCCGGAAACATTCTGCATGGCCGGTCGAATCGTAAATCGATCATAGTCATGTCAGCACATGGTAATTGGAGCATTCCATGATCTGCACCGACGTTCTGGTATTTGACGAAATACAGTCCAGTTTGTTTAGTACTGGTTTCCTTATCAATTACCCCGACGTAGGAAATGAGTGCTTAAGTATACTTAATGACATCAGAATTGCTTAAGACTAGAACTATATATATATATATATATATATATATATATATATATATATATACAACATGCCACCTAGAACTCCGAGTGTAGTTGGGTCACTTCGCTTGACCTGGTGACCTGACCTGAGATGACCCAGGATTAAAAATGTATGAGCATATGTGGAAAAGACCAATGAATAGCTATGCGAGGTTTGGCCGTGCTCACCCGATTAGTTTGGCACCAAATGAGGAAAAGCCGGAGGGGGACAGGTATCTGCCCCCGGACGTGTGCGTGTTAACACAGATAATGCTAGCTTAGCTAAGTTATTTCAAGGTACGAAATGATGTAAGAACGAATGCTGCGCCCGTTGTAGTTGCATCAATACATTTTAAACAAATGCATTTCTGTATTGTCAGGAACAGTTGCTAAATAATTGCAATACTTACAATCACTCCAAACTCACTCAATCCTATCCGCAAAGTCCCTGATTTTTCGAATGATCCCGGTGTTTTCGAAACCCACTATGTATCCCAGTGAGGAAATTGTTGTGTTCTAAACACCACATTAGTCTGACATTAACCATCTTTTCAAACAACTTACATAGGCAGCATGTTAACGAGATGGGGCGATAATGCACTGGGTCCGTTCCTGTTTTGTTTGGCTTACGTATAGGCACTACGACTGCCCTCCGCCACGAAGATGGAAATGTGCCGGCTCTCCACATGTCATTCAGTATCTTCAGGAGTGTTTATAAGGCTTTTGCAGACAAACGTTTGATGTCATTGTGCAATGTATCAGGACTCCCTGCGACACTCTTCAGAGTACTGATAGCTGCAGTCAGTTCGGAAATAGAAAATGGAACGTTGTATTCAAGGAGGTTTGTGGTTGAAAAATCAATGGTGCGTGCCTCGCAACGAGCCTTGTAGTTTGAGAAGCGCACAATATTACTGTATTTCGATCGTGCTGATAGAGCTCGTCCGATCTCGTCGGCCACTTCTTCCGGGTCGATGATGCGGCCAGCCATGTGCAGGGTGGGGAGTGGATGTGGCGTATACCTCCGGAGAAACATTTTATGCCGGACCATACAGATGTCAATGACGTGGAACGGTTTAGAGTGTTGACATACGCTTTCCACAAGTCCCGTTTTGCTTCGGCGATGGTACGTCTGGCGACTGCCCGCGCTTTGCGGAAAGCTATTAAGTTTGGCGTACAGCTATTTCTATTAAAGACACGAAGCGCCCTCCTCTTGGCTATCAAGGCCTCTCGGCACCTTTCCGACCACCATGGGACCGGCACGCGAACTGATGTTCCCGATGATCGAGGTCTGTGCCGTTCAGCACTCCGCACAATATCCGCCATGAACGTCTCCACGGATATAGCAGATTCGTCGGAGTGGTCGCGTAGTGTACACTCAAGACTTGCTTGGAAAGAATCCCAGTCGGCTTTGTTAAATATCTATCTGGGGGGGTCGTCGGCTTACAAGAACACGGTGAACAAAACGAGACCAAACAGGGAAGTGGTCACTGATGCACGGGTCGCCATCCACGGTCCATTCTAAAAACGGTGCCACTTCTGGGCTGCAGAGGGTGAGATCCAGCACAAAGGTCTGTCCTGTGGGCAATGTAAAATGTGTTGGCTTTCCTGTGTTAAGGACGCAGAGTGGGAAGTATCGTACGAAACGCTCCATATCACGTCCACGGCTCGTCACTATGTTTGAACCCCAGAGAGGGTGATGCGCGTTAAAATCTCCGCACACCATCACCGGTAGTGTGAGATGCCCCACTATTTGAGACAGCTCAGCAAGTGGAAAGGTCTCTCCCGGCGGTAAATATATGCTGCATATGGTAACGGCATGGCGGGATATTTTTATACGAGCAGCAACACACTGGATATTCGAAGAGATAGATATTTCGTGAAAGGGAGTGATCAGAGTTGTGCACGGCTATGAGGACTCCGCCGTGCGCCACAGTGCGAGAGGAAATATCCTTACGCAACACAGTGTAGTCTTTCAGGTGGAAATGTGCATGAAGAGAAAGCCTCGTCTCTTGGAGACAAACCGCCAGCGGTACTCGTGAGTGCAGAACAGTTTGGAGATCGTTGAGGCTGGTTCTCAAACCTCTGCAATTCCATTCCAGAATAAAACTCATACGTCAAATATATAAAAGTGAGTTGTGAGCTAAAAAAGGGGGGACGAGGACGAGTTAGGTGTTCTCCGTTCCCGACCTCACTTCCTCAGGCGCCTGGCTACGCGGCCGTGACCGGGACTGCCGATCTCGGAAGGAGACACCGCCCCTGGGAGAGCTCGCTTCGTCATGCGATTCGAAGCTGGGGGCAGGTCGGGGGTGACTAGCTCGACGTGGGGGAGGGGTGACATCACGGTTGAGACTGATGGTGACGGTGAAGGGGTTGCGGTTGGACGTGGGCTTCTGGATTCCGGACTCGAATGAGCGGAATCACGTCGGGTTGTTCGTCCCCGTGCGCCCAGATCAGGAGCTCCAGGGTGTGCCACGACTCCGGTTGGTCGGGTCGCGGGTGCGGCTGCCATGGGGTGTAGGGAGATCAGGGGGAGCGAGCGGGAGGTGGGCTTGGATGCTGAGGGCTGGCAAGAGGATGTGTTGGTAATGGTTGTGTTGGAGGTAGGAGGCATGGATGTGGATGGTAAGGATTTTTGTGCAATTGATGGTGCTGTGGTACGTGAGGATGTCTGATTTGAGGCGAATGCGAGTGTAGAAAGGTTGGAAATGGATTGGGCATCGGTGGATATGACTGAGGGAAGGGGAGTGCCAGGTAGGGAGGAGGTAGACAGGCTAGGTTTGCAGGTGGTGGTGGGGCGTGAGGGAGGAGAGGGTGGGTTGGAAGACGGATGGGGGATGGGAGGTGGGGATTTCAAACTGGACTGGGAGGGGCTAGGATTGGGCGGAAAGGATCGAGGAGACTTCTTTGACCGTTGTACCAGCGTCCACGCACCATCTTCGGGTGTTGGTTGGAAGGGGGTCGAACGGCGTCACTCGTGGGCGGTGGAACCTCGGTCCCATGCCTTGTGGACGGGGCGACGAGTAAACCGAAGGAGCGAAGAACCTCACGTAATGCTGCAACGAGTTCGTTTGCTTCAGCTGTCTATACTCGCCGTGGAACCGAAGTGACATTTTTAGCTTGAGTACGATATTCTCGGGTGTGTGTGATCGTAAATATCCCGAGCTTCGCGAAACGTTACCTTTTCATTGTGGTTGATCGACATAATTTCCTTCTCTTTGGAGTAGCTAGGGCAGGCGCGGTCGAACGATGTGTGGGGATCCTGTCCTCTACCGCAGTTGACGCAGAATGGCACTTCTGAGGTACATTGGTCGCTACTGTGGTCTTGGGAGGCACACTTGCTACACACAGGACGATTTCTACAGTATTGGTTGGTGTGCCCATATTTCTGACGTTTAGAACAACGCAATAGGTTTGGAAGAAAAAGTCGCACCTTGACCCGGATGTAACCCACTCGGATCTCAGAGAGCAAGTCAGTTGAATGGAAAGTCAGTATTACATTGTTTGTGGCGATCAGCTCTGCACCTCGTCTTGTCTTCATTTTTCTGGCTCCTATCAAGCCGAACTCAGATAGCCCATCTACTATCTCTTCCTCCAGTACATCCTTGAGATCGTAACAATTGATGATTCCGCGCGATGTATTTTTGGTTTTATGTGGTTCGATCCTCATCTGGATGCTCCCGTCGACTTTCCTGTCACCTTTCCGCACACTATATACGAACTCGGTCATTCCCAGTGCGTTCTGTGCTTCTCCTACTTGTGCAAACTCTACTTCAATAGCACCATCCTTTAACTTCTCGCAACGGGTGATACTCCCAAATCTGTCGCGTCCGTCTCGCCTCTGGAAAGGGGACAATGATGAAATATTTTTGGTCAGTCCTCGGAAGATGAGTATGCGAGGAACATTATAAATATTTCTCCCGTGACTTTCCTGGTTACACACGCTCCCACCTGCGATGGGTTGGGGGATGGTCTGGACCCTACGTGAGGGACCAGGTTTTTTTAAGACGCCATGCGATGCGTCTTGGTGTTCGGCTCCTCGGGCGCCCCTCCGCATAGGGCCCCACTGAGGGGACGCCTGGGTCCCGCGTACTGGAGGTCGCCAGGCGCCCGAGGAGCTATACGGGGCAGGCGGCGCCTTCGCCCGGCCGGGAGAGAGAGAGAGAGACTCGCCACCCCGACCGAGGTCCAGCATCGCCCACTCCTTGACCACAGCCGGCCGGGCCGGCAGACACTGGGAAGAATCCCAGGTCCCCGGCCCGAGGCGACTAGCCACTTGGCCCGCGTCAGGCCCCACGAGCCCGCCCGTCCCTCCGGGATATCAGGACCAAAGAGGTATGTTGGTCCCGCGTCACAATTGGCACCGTGCGACGGGGGGAGCTCAACCTCCAGGATTACCTCCAACCTCCACGGCTACCCCGATAAAACAGAGCTGATGGGCAGGACCGGGGAAGTTGCCCTGCCTGCTCATAGTAAGGATAGTTGATGTTGTAGGGTCAGATGTGTTCATTAAGTTAAGGGTTTATTCCACCCTATTTCACATAATTTACAACTGGTGTGATGTGGTACTCGTTAAGGTGAGTCTTTAGGGCAAAAACCGGCCACAATGAGGATATCTCACTGCAGAAAGGCTTAGATGAACTTGTGAAGTACCATCAGTGAATCAGCAAGAGAAGGACTTCCCAAGGAGTCCTCAAGGACTCCTTGGGAAGACAGATGAAGATTATTCACATTGGATGGCCTTCAGGTCCTCCAATATTGAATTCTGAATTCCAAACTAATGGGCATAGTACCTACTGGTAATCTTCAAGTATTACCTCTCACAATCTTAGTCAATGTCAGTTGATTGCTAGTCAGTTGTTGGTGACATCACTCCTAGTATATTTTGAACCAGGGATATTTTGAAGGAGGTGATGCAGTGTTAAAATACTGGGTTTTTGTTAGGTGTGTGATGTCAAAATGAGTACAATAGGATGTAAACATTTGTCATGAAATTAGTGTCATTTCGAATGTTTTTTGTCCCACCAGCTTGCATTAAAGCCAATGTTGTAATTACTCCTTTACCTTATTCATTGTTTTGACATAAAGACATCAAAGATTAGTGCAACTATGAGCCACAATGGCTCTTCTTGGTTGCACTCTGTACACTCAACCAGTTGCCCACCAAATCTGTCGACCAGCCCTGCAGGGAATACTGAAAAGCAAGCCCACTATTCTTATAATCATTGTCTATGTTGTTTTAAAGGTGTTCAATGTGCTGCTACTGACAATGGTTTCTGGCAGCTGGTTCCAGTTTTCTACTACCATGTTGGTGAATACTGTCTTCATACTGCCATCTGCCAAAGCCAGTGATACACTGCAAAGGCTAGTGATTTGTAAAGAGGCATACAGTGGAGAACAGTGACATCACATGAGTCAGGTATCAACGACTGGTTAGGCTAGGTAAGGTCAGGTTAGGTTAGGATAGGTTGTAACCTAACCTTACCTAACCAAACCAGTCATTGACACCTGAATCCCGTGATATCACTTCCCTGACTCCTGTGATGTCATTATTCCACACTGCACACCTCTCTACAAACCACTAGACTTGGCAGTAGGTGTTGGCTGAAAGGTAAACATTGCCAATCATTTGACATTTCCTGTCATGTTTAGCATATCCATGACAAAAGATGACAGTATTCATAAGCGATGGATCTTTACCTCCCAAAATATGAAGGTCCCATCAAATAGTTCCACCAATTCTTTGTCTATGGGGTTAGTGAAGTTCACACATACCATTTTCAGGCTTCTGAGACCAGTCACCACCACTGCTCCGTTGAAATTTGGAACCTTTACCAAATTATCCTTGATAATTTCCCCTACATGTGCCTTGAATCTAACTATGTTATGGGCACTTCTTCCCAGAGTTTCGCCTACAGTCAAGTCTTGAACCAAGTCACTTAAATCCGAGAATACAAGGTCCAAGAATGAACCATGCCTGGTAGGTTCTGATACAAACTGGTGTAAAAACAGGTCCTCTTCAAGGCATTTCCTAAACATTTTGCATGATGGTGAGCCAACACCAGCATTTTCATAACCTTTTAGATTAAAGTCACCAAGAATAAGGCACTTCCTCTTAAAGTTTCTACTGACTTCCTCACAAATCACCTTGTCAAGCTCCAGTTGCTGAGAATGTGGCAGGGTTCCTGATTGGTAGAAAGCCCCTATCCTAAGAGTATTGCTGTTGCCTTTTCCCACAGTGACATCAAGCCAAATGTACTCCACAGACACATTTCTATCTCACCTGCTACTTTTTGAGAACTGAATAAGCTATTCATATAGAGCATTACACCACCCCCTTTCATTGCTGGACCCCTATTGCATGAAAACATATTGTATCCCTGGATCTCGTAGTCCTGTAAGTTATCTCCAAAATACCCTTCATTGACCCATGCCTCTGTAATGCAAACAAAATCTGGTTCCTCCTCAGCAACATAACACTTTAACTCATCAAATTTGGAACAGATACTCTGGGCATTAAACATCATACACTTAACAAATGCTCCATAACCACCTTTGGCTTTTTCATACTGAGGAGTTCTTTTATCACTAGATGAACTATCACTCTGTCCCCTTGAACTGCTGCTGTCCCTAGTTGCATACTTTGAGGTTCTATTGCCTTGGCAGACACTATTGGAATATTTATGAGTTGGCAATGCAATTTCATCCCTCCCCACTCCATTTCCTAGTTTCCCTGAAGGACATGCTCGTACACTTTGCCTAACACATGAACCCCCTTCTCAGAGACGTGCAGGCCACCCTCTGATAAAGGTACCATGTTGCATAAAATGTGCTCCACTCGTCTACAAATGTAAAACCTAGCTCATGGCAGAGTTTTCCTACCCTGGCATTAGCTGCCAGTGCCCTAGAGCTCCACTCAGGGGAGGCTCTAGCCCTAGGCAAAATTGATGTTACAATGACTTTACTGGTACTCTTCAGGGTGGCCAGAAGGGCCCTGTACTCCTGCAGAAGCTCCTCACTCCTAGAAGTACCTATGTTATTTACCCCTACATGCACTATGACTGTGCTGAACTGGTGATCACTGGTGACCTGTGCCACCACAGGTACCAGGTCCTTCACCTTGGCTCCAGGCCTGGTGATGCACCTCCTGTCCCTCCTACCTTTACAAAACACCCGCTCTAAATGTCGCACACGAGTCTCCTAGGACCAGCACTGACTCCTTACTACTACTATCAGTACAAGGCCAGCTAAATGAAAAACAAACAAATCACTCATGCTTCCCCTCAACTCAGGGCACACACCTACCTACATACACAGACAATTCCCTGCTGATACGTATCACTGACCCAACACCACTACCCCAAACGCAACAGTCAGAATTGATGGCAGTGCGCAAAGCAAAGGTTCAGTCAAGGTCTTGTGTTTGCAGTATGGCACTATTAAGCATGTGTTCAAAGTTGATAATGTTTATGATATCATTTAAAGAATACCTTGCATCAATTGGTTAAAGGGCAGTTTTCAGAACAGAAAATGCTAACAAAGCAAATTTCAATTGGCGACCTCCTGGACCCGGAAGATGTGTCTTAAAACTGTCAGTTTTTCCCACTATGAGTATAGGGTGGCTCAAAAGCAGGTGTATGGAGATGCATCAGCCAAATTTGTAGCAACCAGAGGCCACTGTTCAGTGTGCAGGCACAAGGTTTGGCATGTTGTTGAAAGCATTTCTGTTGGTTGTGGTTTTGTGTGGTATGTGTTCGGATGTCGTCTCTGTGCTTGATGGTACAAAAAGTGGCTAATTTAATTGGCAATCCTAAGTAGAGTAACATGTTTGGTGGATGTGTACTTCAATCTTGTACTAGTTTTCTTAGTGGTATTTTTGTTCCTTCTGCATGTTTGTGTCAGAGTACATGTGGAGCCCATTCTATCCAGTATGAACCCAGAGTACAAAAATGTTTGAAGAAGTGAAATCTCTTAAGAAGTGCCTTAATCCCACTCAGCCGAGAAGAGATCTCATCAAGGTCTATACATTTTTCCATGGTCTGAACATTCCCCCAAGATATCCATCTTGGGGAAATGTTTGAATTTAACAGAAATGATGCAATTAGAGGTCATCAATTCAAAATTAAAGTTAAGCATAGCAGAACAAGGTTAAGACAGTTTTTCTTCACCAACAGGGTAGTAGAACATTGAAACCAGCTCCCAGAAACCATCGTCAGTAGCAGCACATTGAACATCTTTAAAAACAGCATAAACAATCATTATAAGAATAGAGGGCTTGCTTTTCAGTATGACAGGGAGGGCTGCTCGACGGATTTGGTGGGCAACTGGTTGAGTGTACAGAGTGCAACCAAGAAGGGCCCTTGTGGCTCATAGTTGCACTCATATTTTATGTCTTCGTCTAAAACCTAAATTGCCATTTCAATAGTGCTAACTACATCGTTCTTACACTCTTCAGAGGCTCCAAAAGAAATAAAACCTATCATATAAGTTATCCAATGATAGCTTCCGACTATTTCTATCTAAATAATGTAACATTAATTTAATAAATTATCAGATTCTCTGTTTATTTCACTTTTACTTACAGATAAGCAGCAGTTCCTCTGCCGTTTGTCCACCGGCTTTGCTTGGACATACCAGCCGACCTGTGATTGGTCAAAGCATTTCTCGGCCCCGTGGGAGGACCGGGACTTACGAAAAATCTCTGAAAGCTTCCACGCATCTGGCAAATAGGCGGATGCGGTTTTAATTGTCCCTATTTTCTGACATAAATGTCTGTTGCTAACAGTACAATGGACAATATTGTTAAATATATGCATATTACACCTACTTAAACCTGAAAAAAAACACATTTATATCTAGCTAAAGGCTATTTTATATTTTATCAACACCCCATTTTTGACGTTACTAGCGTCGCCTGATCTCGGTTCGGTACCGGACCGAACCGAGAATTGTATGGAATATGGCGGAAAGCTTCCACGCATCTGGCAAATAGGCGGATGCGGTTTTAATTATCCGTATTTTTTAACATAAATGCGTGTTGTTAACAGGATGATGGACAATATTATTACAGATATGTTTCTTGCACCTAGGTAAACCTGAAAAAAAATCATTTATATCTAGCTAAACGCTATTTTATATTTTATCAGCACCCCATTTTTGACGTTACTAGCGTCGCCTGATCTCGGTTCGGTACCGGACCGAACCGAGAAATGCATCATAAACAGCGTATATGTTCCATGTTAATTGTGTTGTGTGGTGGCTTTTTGTTCTCTTTCTAACTTCTGATGGCCTTTATTGTACACATCTCGAAGAGTGCTGTCATATATTCACACATAATAAAAAATGTCTTACTGTGTTGTACCAGGTTGCAAAATTTGTACAAGCAAGTACAATCAGGATACGTCAGGAATGCGAATGTTCAGACCGAAGACTCCCGAACTCGCCAAGGTTTGGTGGCAAAAGATCAGGAGAGAGGGGCACATCACATATGTCAAAGATCTCCGAGTTTGTTCCTTGCACTTTTTTAATTCCCCTACCCATTAATAGGTAGGCAGGAGTGCCCTTCCATACCCGTGCGACCTAATTACGTTAAATTCCAAGGGTGAGAGTAGGTCGTGGTAAGCAAATCAAGGTAGGTCACACCACTCCCCGCTCCTGTTTCTTGCTGGACAAATCCCGGCACCAGATATTAGTAAAAGATGTTCCTAAAGCCCTCTCAGACAATTAGCAATGCTAGTAACGTCTTCGAGGGCTCCAGGAAAATAACTGCTATAGGTGTTAATGGGGAAATAATACAAAATTATAATCTTGCACATGCATTTCCTAAACTACTACTACACTGAGGAGAAAGGACGAACCAAGTATGAAAAAGAAGAACGAAAAGAAAGCATGATTCTTAAACGACAATGTCCAGATGATACCAGATCACATGCATAGCACATTACCATTACCAACATTCATTGAAAAAGATCATATTTTCTAGTAATGTATTGTCCGATGTGTTTCTTCAAGATGATTTTACTCCTAGGTACATCGTCAATCCTGTGCAAGTGAGAGCAGATTATTTTGTTCCATGCTTTTGGCGCAATAAAGGGTAATGAAAGCATTCTATAATTGATATCAGAAAAGGGCATTTGAAAATGCTGTCTAACTCTGAGGCCACCTTGCTCATGAAGTTGAAACATATTAGAAAGAGGTGCTGGTAATGATTGATTTAGAAAACGTAACATGATGTAAATACATTGTTAATCAACTATGTCCAGAAACCTTAGAGCTCTATGTTTAATAAACAATTCATTTGTATGGTATAAGTAAGGTTTCTTATCAACAATCCTAATAACACGCTTCTGTAGCTTAACATGCGCCCTGGAGGGCCTCTGAAAATTATGCGCACTGGAGGGGGGTGGCGGATTCCGCCCCTAAGATCTCGGCTCCTATTAAGGCTAGAGCAACGAAATTCGCAGGGTGGTTGGGCATGATAGTTTTCTCTATTGTGTGCAATGTTCGTGACCTTAGGTTAATATCTTCAAGGTCAAATGAGGTAAAAATTGCAAATTATTCTGGTTTTGCGTGGCTTGGCTTGTCCTTGGTATGGATCGCTGTGGATGTGTTTAAGTGTTCCAAAATTGGCATTAATGATGTTTTGGTCATTAATAATGATGTAATACATGTGCCAGATCCGCCATTTGACCTCAGGTCACCTATATAGGAGCACTTTCAGGTCATTACCTGCTCCAGTTACCGCAACCGGGCTGCCCACCTGACTGCTCCGTTGGGCGGCTCGGCACAATCGGCTTCGCAAAGAAAGGAGTGCAATACATGAATAAAGTATAGAAACAATTAAGCACACAATGACAAACAGTAGGATGTGTTGGGAGTAACATGCAAAGTGACGTCAATCGCATGACGGTAATTTCCATGTACGACAACATTCCAGTTGACCATGCTTGGTTCGATTAGCCTGTCATGATAACCTCGGCGACCTAACATGACTTTTAAATGATATAGCATTACAATATGCATCAACCGAGCCGCTAATGTTGTCAAGAACACTTCCCTTTTCCCAATATACGGTAAGCGCATCAGCGCAGATGTTTGCGGTCTGGCGCTGCGACTTTAAAAAAAACACTTTAACGGCCCATAACTTAAGAACTTTTCGGCATATTTTAATTTGTCTTGATTTAAACAATGTGCCGGTCACTTCTAAGGAAGTACGGGAAAAATGGCGCATATCGGCCAGTACAATATGGAGTTGTGTACGAAAAATCGGAGGGATGGGCGGATTTCCCCATCCACCCCTCCAGGGCGTGTGTTAACCTGTCATAAACTTGACCTGACTTGACCTCGGTGACCTGACATGACTTTGAAACAATGTAGCATAACGATATACATCAAACAGGTCGCTAGTGTTGCCAAGAACACTTCCTTTTTGCCGATATACGGGAAGCGCATCAGCGCCGATATTTGTGGTCTGGCGCTGATAAATTCTTTTGAGTTTACCGACCCCTAACTCGAAACATTTTCGGTCTATTTTTGTTTTTCTTACTATAAGCAGCGTGCCGTTCATTTCTAAGCAGGTAAGCAGGTAAGCTCAGGGACGGAGGACTGGAAGTGGAATTAAAAACTCGTGAGGATGCGAGGAGGGCGCTTGAGGCAACCGAAATAACATACACTGTACGACAGGCCAGCGGCAGGAGAATACTCACGGCACACATTGAAGTCCAACCCCACAACCCCAAAAATTACTCAAAAGGAGTTATTAATTGCTTCGACCTGCGAGACGTTTCAGACGCCGATATTGTGGATGGCTTAACTGAGTGCGGAGTGGTAGACTCGCGAAGAATTTCGATTAGAAAAGGCCAAGAAAGGCAACCAACAAACAACATTATCTTAACCTTTCGCACGACAGATCTTCCTGAATTTATCTTCGTAGGGTATGTCGCGTGAAAGTTCGAGTATTCGTACCCAATCCCATAAGGTGTTTCCGCTGCTCTCTTTTCGGTTACACATCGCAGCACTGTCGAAACAGAGAGACATGTGGGAGATATGGATGAGTAGAACATGTGCAAGACAAATGCGAAGCGGAGAATCCACACTGTTCCAACTGCGGACCGGACCAAATACCCCATGCCGCATATGATCGCTCCTGCGCAATTGTCTTAAAGGAGAAGGAAATAGTTGCCATAAAAAGCTTAAAAAACATCACGTTTCGTGAGCCTCGTGAACTTTATGATGTAGCGCATTCGAAAATATCGTATGTGGAAAAGGTAAAACTAAACCCTAAGATCACACAGAAGTCTCCATAGCAGTTACACACACACATGCGCACCTCTCAACTCATAGCTCAGCTAAGTGCCCTGATGGTTGCCTTTGATATTGAATGCACGCCGATCGGAGAAAGAGCTTCGTCCTCTCCCCAGACTGATGAGGGAGCCCTCAGCTGCGGATCCAGTGGCGAATCCTCAGGGAGAGTGGGTCCAGGTTCAACGGGGGAAAAGACCTGCCCGCCCACCTACATCCAAACCCAACCCCTATCTTGAACCTCTACCTCCTACACTCCCATTCCTACCTCCCATACAGCCCAGCAGACATGTAGCCGACACCCAACCCATATGTAGCTGACATGAGGTCGATTTCGGGGCGCTATCGGGACACTAGCGGCCCGCTGTCGGCTAGGAAGTGCAATGTCTGCCCCTGCCGACACCCAGCTGACGTTCCTCCGCTATCCGGCAGACGTCTCCACGCACGCTAACCAGCCGACTCTCCCTCGCTATCCAGCCGGCGTTTGCCCCCCCCCCCCCATCGAGCAGACGATACCCAGCAACTCCGCTAACTCTTGCCCACGCCTTGCCGGATGCACGTGGTCATGACCGATTTTCAGAACCATTGTATTTGCCACTATGGGCCATGACGCTGTCACTTCAGATTTACGTCACTTCGGTGGCCTTTTTACGACAGCCCGGCACCGCACGTATCGTGTGCTTTCTCGACACCACCTCCTCAGTTGCCTCTCGTCGGTACCAAATTTCAAGCCTGAAGGACCTTTCAAGCGTATTCACAGACCAGATGATTTCCAAAGCAAACGGCGGAATATAAGTTGCAGATTCAAAATACACATCTACAAATATCGTAGCTAAGCGTTTGGTTGCGCCTGGTGGAGATGGGGTAGTTGCCTCCCCATTTGACGAGAAAAACGCTAGAACGCATCAGGACCTTCCGTGAATTTTGTATACAGATCCTGTGCTTGTACACAATTCGTCCCTGCTGGGTTTCGTTAAATTTTGTCCGGGATTTTCGGTGGAACTAAAAAATGGAAGAACAAATAATGGACCGTCCTACATATTGTACGTCTGGTCGTTCCCTCGAAATAACTTCCCATAATAGGCTGCTAAGAGGGAAAATCACAAGAAAAATGTGCTACATAAGAAATCAAACACTTGAAATCGTTTGAAAATTATTGAAAACTCGATGTGTACGCTTTAACCCGCGCCGTCGCGGGGATTACTTCCAAAATACCTCAACCAGCGGTCACGCATTAACGGATAAAGATATTTGAAATGAACTCAATATTTGCTTACCTTTAGGGATGCCACACAACGCACCAGAGGATCTTCACTTTTTCCCCTTTGAGTACTTTAGTGTTGTATATCTGCCCATTAGTAAAAAATCGAAGATTCTGGCTAAAGTATATTCGAGCGAGTTCACTTCGAACAACATTTTTTGGTCCGCTCCACATCACTGGCGAACTCGACCGAGTAAACAATTCCGCACAGACACACAAACTTCCGCACCGACACACAAACTTCCGCACCGACACACAAACTTCCGCACCGACACACAAACTCTACAAGATGGGCCTACGCGGACACATGACACACATCATTCTCAACTTCCTCAAAGACAAGACCCTTAAGGTTCGATTTGGCGGTGCCACATCAAACGGCACAACTCAGGAGCAGGGTCTGGCGCAGGGGAGCGTACTTTCACCGAGCCTCTTCATCAGCATAATCCAACGACATACTTGCTGAACACAAGGGCACGTCTCTTCAATACACACTTGTCGCGGACGGCAGAGCAATTTGGACGCCATCACGCAGCTTCCTTAAAGCAGAAACGCATTCAACCAGGACTAGACCCCATTGCAAGGTGGTGCAAAACTTTGGCATTCACCCCGTCTGCAGAAAAATCGGCCACAGTCACAGTCTTCTCAGTCCTACACCCAAGAATACTTCAAATTGATAGCAAGGTCAACGAACAGGTGCTAAGCTTCAATATCACAATATCAAGTGCATTTAGACGAAAGACTTTCAACACTCACACCACCATCACGCAGCGATGCGCGAAGCGCCTCAGCATACTACGTGCACTTGCAGGCACATACTGGGGTGGAGCGCTCCCTCGTATTCAACAGCTGGCCCCGAGAGCCGGCCGTCCGAAGCGTGCCCTGTATTGTTCGGCGTACAGTTATGCACTACATTTACTGAAATGCATCACATATGCACATTAATTTCCTTAGCTATGCACATTCGTGCTTACGAACATCTACACTCGCGCACATTTGCTACATACCATTTTATAATTTAAGTATGTTCGGATAGACTCGCATTTGTCCGACGTACTGCCCACGTATGTGCACTTGCACATATCGCACGTATACTTGGGCTCGCGTACTTTTACGCGTGCTTTTCGCGTACTTTGCGTTCGCGCATACCCACACGGGCAGTCAGTACATTTGCACTTGCATACACTTGCTGACGTACCTATGCCATACGAACAATTGCTCTCGCATAAATTTTTCATGCGCAAATTTCCGCTTTCATACATCTGTGCTTAGCTACATTTTCGATACATTTACGTACAACTAAATTTGTTTATACATACATACCAGCCTACGCACTTGCTTGCATCTGTAATATGTGTAATAACCTTTACGTACATGTCGCATACGCGCATTCGACCCAACGTACATTTTCCCTAAAATCATCTCATGCTCCGCGCAGACTTCTTACGCAGTGGTTCACGACAATTAATATATTGGCAGCGACTTCACAATACCTTACAATCCTCGACTTCTTTTGTCAGCAAGTAAGCTACGCTCTTGCTTGTTATTTCTCCTCACCAACATCGGTGAACATTTACAACGGCACAACGGGGGCATCCTAAAGACGTATAGTACAATATCATGGAGACTAGGGCACACCACATACCCATTAGTGAGGCTATAATAAACTTGCCCCAACCTCCCCACATGCACCTGCATATCGAATACATTTTGTATATCGAATACATATATTTTGTATATGTATATTTGTATAAATACATTTTGTATATCCGAAAATGTATATCGAATACATTTTCGGAAGTCGAATACATTTTGTCTGAACAGCAATACTAAATGGTTTCACTCGCACCAGGAGGATAAACATATTATTACACAAGAAGCAATCGGTCGTGAAAAGGGTTCCAAGTACAGCGATAAGTGTGAATATGAAAGTCCCTATGCTGCGATGATCGTTCTTTTTAGGGCCACATGTTGCTGCTTAGCCGTATGCGCGCCCAGGGGGTCTGTCCCCCCCCCCCCACAATTTAGCGGTGAAAGTTGTGTGTTCACAATTAAAATTATCGGATTTTCTATCCAAAAGTGCTCAACCACGATACTTTGCGAAATTCCTTGGTGCGCCCCTGCTATTGACCCTGGGCAACCCACTTTTTGAGACGTTCCTACGCCTGTGATCTGTTCTCTTCCGCCGATTTACCATAGCAGCGGCATCTTTCTTGTTTACAATTTCAAAAGTCCAACATTCAGGGACGTGACGTTGTCAATGTCTCGTCGCTGAAATCAGATGTCGAGATCGAGGGGGGGGCTTAGGGGCGCATCGACTGCAGTGGTCATGCAGCAATGTCGAGATCGAGCGACATCAGAAAGCCCCGAGCGTGATCTGGTTTGCCAGAGCCAATGACGTTTGTCATCAGCTGACGTGCCGATGACGTTTGCCATCAGCACGTAAGCCATTCTCAGCGAACGCGTACTGTTCCATGGGCAGCTCTCGGTGGCCACCTGCTTTCAACTTCGCGTTCAGGACACGGATAAGCTTCCAAATGTCGGCGCGCAGATGTGGCGGGTAAATGGCGTCACTGGGAAGCACGTGCCTCCTGTTATGCGCTGGTCCGTCCACGTACAGACCGACACATTCCATGCGCGCCGGGTCGGGACCAACGCCCAGGAAGCGCAGCACGGCGTGCAGTTCGGTCAGCGGCTGTCCCGTCAGCCGCTCGTACGCCACCACGTGCGTCTCGTTGGTGCGCTCCAGCCAGGCCGTGTTGAGGTCCAACCACAGCTGCGCGTAGTACGCTACGAACTGCTGCCAGGCGTCGCCCGTGAAGAGGCCGGCGTCGCCGTCGCCGGCGGCGGCTCCGGTGTCGACCGGCGAGCGCGTCTCGAACGCCCTGCGCAGCGAGACGAGCGCCGCGAACGGGTCGCGCACGACGAGCACGGCGCGGCGCGTCTCGTTCGCCGCGAACGGCGCCAACCGGCCCAGCGCGCCGCGCGCGCCCCACGGCTCGGGCGCCTCGTGGAACTTGGCGGCGATCGTGTTGCCCTGTGGCCAGCGCGCCAGCTCGCCCAGGAAGCCGAGCGCCAGCAGCCGCGAGCTGTTGCCGGCCCAGCGCGCCAGCTGGCGCAGCTGGTCGCCGGTGAGCGGCTGGCTGCCGACCAGGCCGCGGTACTGGCGCGAGTCGGGCCCGCCGGCGCTCGTGAACAGCCCGCTGGCCGCCTCGATCAGGTAGCGCAGCCACGTGTTGCCCGAGCGCGGGAACGACGCCAGCCGCACCACGTGCAGGCTGTGGTCGCGCGCGAACCGCGTCACCAGCGGCCGACAGGCGCCCGCCGGGAACCACGCCTGCTCGGGCAGCCGGGACGCCCAGAGGCCGCTGATTGGCGAGCCTCGGTATAGCCCTCCCAGCGGAGGCCCCGCCGCCGGCCGGTGGGACGTCAGCGCGACCAGCAGCCAGCAGCCGCCGACAACAGCTGCCAGCGTCAGCAGAGCGACTGGACGCTTGGCACCTCTCCAGTCGCCAACAGCAGCTGCCATCGTCAGCGGAGCGATTGGACGCTTGGCACCTCTCCAGCCGGCCCTCCACATCGTGGATCATCGGGCAGTCTGTAAGATAATTTCCAGTGGTTGGAACTTACTACCGGCCTGCTGGCTGTCACAGATTGCTGTAGGTCTGGGGGCGGTTGGCCACTGGTGCAGGACTGCGGGCGGTCACAGATTGCTGTAGGTCTGGGGGCGGTTGGCCACTGGTGCAGGACTGCGGGCGGTCACAGATTGCTGTAGGTCTGGGGGCGGTTGGCCACTGGTGCAGGACTGCGGGCGGTCACAGATTGCTGTAGGTCTGGGGGCGGTTGGCCACTGGTGCAGGATTGCGGGCGGTCACAGATTGCTGTAGGTCTGGGGGCGGTTGGCAACTGGTGCAGGACTGCGGGCGGTCACAGACTGGTACAGGTCTGCGAACGTACCAACGTCATGCAACGTCTGGTGGCCGACATCATGCACCTCCAGTCGGCGCGCCCTTAAGCCCAAATAATCAATCACAGCGCACCGCGAGCGGTGTTTGTCAGATGCCAAAAAGGGCTCTTCTGGGCCGAAGCCGCATGCCTTCTCCACACGACCTCGCAGTAGAGATTCGTGCCGTGTGGCAGGCTGCCGTGCACTCGTGTGACATAGCCTGCCATCCCGGCAAGAAGTCCGACCACCGACAACGCAGCCGGCCGTGGCCCGATCCCACTGCCGTGCTTGTGATGCCTAATCAAATCCTTGTTACAGCTATTCAGGGGTTAGCAGACCATTGATAGGTTGTGTGGGTGCACACCAGCATAAGAAGGGCGGGCAGCCACACATAATTTGTGTTTCCAGCGTACTTTGCTGCCATCACTGGCATTTGTACACTATTCTACACAACATTTTTTTTTTGCTGCTGGCCCGCAAATGCGCTGGAAGTTCCTGGACCCTCTGAATGAACTCGGGACGAAAAATGTCGTTTTCTTGGTAGCAGGCTTTCTAGTATTACAACCCGCAACCGATATGAACACCAGTCACCTTCACTAGCAGTAATAACCGCATGTTTAGCTAGCCACACACATCTAACCTATTCAAAATATTACACTTATGCACATCCATCCAGCATCCAACAAACAACGCAAACTACTTAACCTAGCATTGTGTGTGTGCATGTGTATGTGCATGTGGATGTGTATGTGTATGTACATGTGTATGTGCATGTGCATGTGTATTACGTACATTTGCGTTTTCGTACTTTTTCGCTTACGTACATTTGCGCTAACGTACTTTTGCGCCTACGTACATTTCCGCTAACGTAGAGGCGAAAAAAGCCGGCAACACGCCGACGCATGCCGGTGACAGCTAAAGGGACCCGGAAGATTAGTGAGATAGCCAAAGTCTGACATGTCTTTTTCTTCCCGAGCTTGAAAAGAAACCTATTTTTTTTAGACCGAATCGTATCAGTCCATTCTTTGGCTAGTTTACATTAGAAGACGGCACATTTTATATATAGTGGTGGCGTCCTTATGAGACAGCTGCTGGCTGAAAAAGCTGCGGTCCGAGCGGCGGCCTGTACTAAATTCTCATAGAGGTCGGCGCCATGCCGATGAGTGAGCCCTTAGCTGTCTCATGCGGGACATGTGTGCCGCGCTGAAACTTCCTGAACGAAGGAGAATCGGGTCCTGGTAAATGACGTCATGCAAGTTAAGGAAATCTGCCTGCTCTTAATTAACGCAATAATTCGTGAAACAAAAAAGCAAATCAACACGAAGACATTTTTTTCAAGCAAATCACAACAGGTACCCAAAATGTTGTCACTTCCTTTTATAGATCCGTGGGTACGTATATAGCTTTTTGTGATGTCATTTGGAGAATGGAAAATGGAGAATTGGAGAATGGAGATACTTGATGGCTTGAATAGTTTGCCATGATCTTTGTCCACCGTTTGGTTCGTTCGTCAGGCCTCTGTGCGAATAGTGGCAGTTCTGCGTTATTTTTTTGCCCTTGTAGAGTAGCTGGAACCATGGGGAAGTCGACGCCTTCTGCACCATCAAGGAAGAAGGTGACTTGCGGCTAGGAAAGCTGTAGTTATGAAGAAGAAATGTGCACCATGAAGAGGCACAATAAGTTGAGGCACGGAGGGGGGGGCCGTTGCGAGTAAAAAATATGTCCTTCGGTGTAGGAGGAAAGTGGGAACGATGGTGTAGACCGGTGCCGAATGACGATGTCAACGAATCATCAGGAGCAGGTAATTAATGTTTTTTTTTTGTGTGTGGTGATTCACTGGACAATTCCATGCAGGCAAGGAATGTATTCTCTTGTGCTGGCTGTGCCTGCTGACCAGGTTTATGTACCCAGGTAGGTAGGTAGGTAGGTAGGTAGGACCTACCCGCCTAACACAGGGCTCAGTTTGTGCTTTGTAATCTTAAATATGGACAAGTATGGGCGCAATGTGACCAGAGCAGTCAAAGCGCCGGAAAGCCCAAATAACTAACTAACTAAATATGGACAAGAAGTTGTGGGGTAAAGCAATATGGGGAGGATGCTTTTATTCCAGCCTGAAACATCTGAATCTGCTTTCACAGCCAATGAGTCAAGGATTTTGTTGCAGATCTGTTAATTGTTAAGCAATACCACTTAACCCAAGATAAGAAGAATGAGATGATAATTAAGTGGGGGATGATGTTCTGGGTTAAAAATTAATATAGCAATAGTCAATGTCTAATACTGTATCATGTCCACATTTTCACCATACAAAGTAATGTCCAGATTTTCAGTCAGCATTCCTGCTAACAGCATGCAAAGTAATGCTTTAAAAATAAAAATTCAACTTAGTCTATCCTCCCCTTGAAGAAAAAAACCCAAAAAGGAAACTGGAAATATTCAATGGTATTATTGCATTTTAAGGTAACCAGAAGACAAGTTTTACATACATTTCACTTCATGAACATATCAAGGTGTTAGGTTATGCTCTAGTTGAAATACTTTTGGATTTTAGTGATTCTTTAAAATACAATTCATGTAATTTCTTTTCTTGAAGTGGAGGTGAGGCTATGTTAGTCTTGGCTACTTTTTTCTGTATTATGTGTGTGATTTGGTGAGCACCACCACAACTAGTCCAGCAATCATTGCAATCATGCAATGGTCAGCATATTTTAGACAAAATGTTATGCTGAGCATTTTGTAACTACATGCCAGTATGGAGAAAAAACAAGATATACAATAATGCAACGATATGGTAACCTGGCTTTGAGACTGGTGCAATGTTGTAGTGATTTTGTTGCACCATGAAAAGGAGCTAATGCATATGTATGTAATCTGGAGCTGATTTGAACTCAATTTTATGCTTGCATCGAGCATGTACCATAATATCAGTGCTGACTTCTCTCTTACATTCAATATGTACGGGATGACATGGATTGTTCCCAAACTGTCAAACTAATTTTTACAATAATGTATTCAAGAAGATGATACATTTCTTTCCTCATTTGAGAATGAATTCAGGGCTCATTCTGCTCTGTTACATATCTCATTAAAACCACATATTTTCTAACTACTCCACCTGGGGACACATCCATGCCTTCATTAGGTCCTAAATCATTTTTATTTCAACCATCACTTCTCAAGACTGAAAAATCAATAAGAAGCATGCATTTGCAACCTGTTTTGGGGAATGGCCCAATAGTGCAACCACTTTCCTTTTGTTAACATCTGCCTCAAACTGCCTGGGCTCCACCAATTCCATTTCCATTGCGTGAGACGAAATGTAGGACCCTGAATATACCAGGAAGTGCTGGGTTTACTCAACATCAAAAGTAGCGTTAGGGATCATGCTATATTACTCAACGTTTCGGGCAGGGGCCATCATCAGGAGTGATATAAAAAATGGCAGGGTTTACAATTGAAAAAACGCGGGAAGAAAGCGTGCAAAAATACACGTGAAACACAGAAAAGCATCTCCATTGCTGCAGACACTACAAGAAACTCTCAACCAGAAATCAACTAGGTCAAGATAAAATCCTCTGAGGAAGCCCGGGCCGATGGTCCATATACATATCGACACATATATAGACATATATCGAATGTAACGCTTAATACATAAAATATAATTGATGTTTATGTAATTTTATGTGATATACCAAGACGTCGTTTGCGTGTTTAGTTGCGGCCGTAGATTACGTATGTGTAGAGATTCGAGGACCTTCAGATCAGCGTTGTCCCTGGCTGTTGCTAGAATTTCTACTTTGAAGTTTGTGTTAGTGTCGCTGTGTTCCATGTTAGAATGTTTGCCGATCATGTGTTCGCCTAAAGGTGTGTATTCTCTCCGAAGTCTGGCATCTCCCAAGTGCTCATTGTACCTATCCCTGATGCTACGCTTGGTTTCTCCGACATAAAATATTCCAAGACAGCTGTTGCACGTTATTTTATAGACAACGTTTTTCCGCGTGCATCTACCTTTGAGCCCGTTACTACAGGTGTGGCATGTTCGTCTACCAGCAGGGCATGGCGACAATTCCAGGGCTGAGCGGACCAGGTAAGATTTCAGTGTAGGTCCGCTAGTCCAGGCTACCCTAACATGATCTAGATGAGACGAACGGATAGCTGCATTAACCTGTCGACATAGTTGGTCATCGACAAAAGGAAGTCTCATGTAGACGTAGTTGGGATTGCTAGATGCTCGATGCCGACGTTGCCCACTTATCCTACTCCTGTTGTGACCCTCACAACAGGAGACAGGACAGCACGAGCGGCGGAGTGTACCCGATGTGCTGGGTATCCGTTTTCCAGGAAAAGGGTTTTCATCTTCGCAAGGCTCCGTTCGCACGAAATAGTGTCGGAGGAGACTCGTGCTGCTCTCCTCATTTGGGATGTTAAAACGGCCTTTTTAGTGGCCATCGGGTGGGCCGAATCATAATGAAAGATGATTGGAGCTGCCATTGGTTTAAAGTACAGGTCGGTGGTGTAGCTACCATCAGCCTGAATTACAAACAACGTGTCAAGGAAAGGAATCGAAGTGGTATGTCGCCATGCCCTGCTGGTAGACGAACATGCCACACCTGTAGTAACGGGCTCAAAGGTAGATGCACGCGGAAAAACGTTGTCTATAAAATAACGTGCAACAGCTGTCTTGGAATATTTTATGTTCCAAGGCTATCGTGACCCGTGCCACCAAACGCTTCTCCAACGGCAGTGGTCTGGAAAGTTTGTTGGAGGATGGAACACAGCTTGGGCACCGCGTGCTCAGGCCAAAGCTGTGGTCCGAAACGCGCTTCGCCCCCCACGCGGCGGAAGTCCTGAGCACGTTTCAAACCAACATCCCAGCGATGACGCGCGTGCTGCAGGGGCGCATCGCCACGGAGCAGAGAGGCGGCGTCCGCAACGAACTGGAAGCCGACTTGAGGGCGCTGAAAGGTTAGTTAAGTTTGATTGTTTGCCTCATAATAGTAATATTTCCCATTTTTCCATACATGATATAGAAATTCGCAGTGTGAACCCTGCGCGGCACGCATCACTGTATTGTTTTCGCTGGAGTCAAGTTCACCTGCGAAATCGTGGACTTAAAATGTGAGACCTCAAAGCCCTTTAAACAACCAAACGTGGGATAATTGAGCTCATCAGGATATAATAACAATGCTCGTCAACTAAAGGATATCTTCCCCATCCCTTTAATCCTCGTACGTTTTTGTCATAGGAGTCCTATCTATTCTTAACTATATAAGCAGTTGAAATAATTAGCGTTTTGTGCATTCACGGATGGAGACTTCCTAGCACGGGTAGCTTTCTTAATCGACGTGTACAAGGTGCTGGCCAGTGGAAGCCGGATACAGCAGCAGGTGCAGAACCTGCCGTGGCAGTACGTGGCCGGCTTCGGACACACCATCTGGACCACCCGTGAAATGGCTGACATTCTGGATGTCTCCACCCGCGGCGACGTCTCCGTGGCAGACATGATTGAGTTGGCCGATATGGATACCAGATGGCCAACGCTGTCGAGCTTCTCACCGTGCGACAAAGCAATGGTGAGCAGCGCTATTTTACCCTTAAGAGTTGTCCTTGAAACATACCTATTTGCGTTTATCCGGAGTATTTATAGCATTCATATTGCGCTTATCCAGCATATAAGAGCTAGTCTTGAGCCCACATCGTCGCCCAAGTGGGCATTCACTCGTCTCGCATCCGCAATACCAATGGCCTCTATGTATGTTCTACAAGGTGTTGCACGAGCCGCGCCGCGCGAATGGGTGCAACCAGCAGCTGCTCAAGGTACTGTGGAAGGGCTGCGACAGTACGCCCAGCCTTGGACCATACGTGGACTTGGTAACCCGACTGTGGCTCATCTTCCCTACTGAGAGTGTTGTAGAAAGCATGGGGAGTGCAGTGCAGGAAGTGTTCGGCATGCACCGTCAGCTCGACCACGCCAACGCGGCGAAGGAGCTGGTAGTGCGCTGGAACGGGCCGGACCCGTGCCAGGCCGATGATGTGATCCGGGCCGTTCAGCGCAAAGCCGGGTTCAACTTTACCCGGCACTCGACAGGTCTGCGCCAGTCGCTGGCTGGCACTGTCATCACGCGCCACAAAAGCACGGCATCTGCTAAGTGCGCAATATATGCGTATAAGGAGTAGCACGCGCGTGTTCAGTAGAAGGAAAATGAGACCCCAGGGCGTCTGTAGCTCAGTAGGACACTGGGTGTCTGAGAAACAAGAGGTGCTGTGTTCGGTCGATTCTCGGCGGTGTCCTCCCTTCCTGCCAAGCTGAGAGGCGGGCGATGCAATGTGGCCTCAACTGATTAGCCACAAATAACACAAAAAGTATGACTCCACGACCTAGCCTAGCTCAGGTCTTTGCCCTTAAACTCTTCTTACCTACCAGCAGCGTGTACCTGAGTGTGCGGGAAAATTCCAGTTATACACCATTTTGAGAACGTTGTGGACGGCCGCACGAGCCCGCTCCCCGCCAACCGCTTTCTGTCGTCTTCCCATTTGCTGGATAACCAGCTCAATCTGGAGGATAATATTAAGGGAACGTTGAAGTACCTTGACTTGTCGTATCGGAATGGTCCGCTTATTAGGTCAGCTCTCTGCTGTGTCAACCAGGAAGCCTTATGACATAGCCATGGGCGAAAGCTGCATTGTTCGAATTAATAACCAAGGTCCAAACAGCTTCTTCCTGCGGCATCCACCGGTGGCCCCCAAACATATTTCGTGCACTTAATGGTGACACAGCTCACGATTCCAAACATGAAAAGTGTCTCTCCAATTTCTGGCTGAAATATGTATGAACTGCAACGAGGATCAAACATTCTTTTTCAACGCCGCGAAGCAGTTGTGCGAGGCACTTGTTTTATGAAACATATATGCAAAAAAATTGAGACAGCTCACAGGTTCGTCGATGACAGCTTCGGCATTTTTTCACCCCTGAACGTACTTTTGCGCTTACGTACATTTGCGCTTACTTACTTTTGCGCAAACGTACATTTGCGCTTACGTACCTTAGCCATACGTACATTTGCGCTTACATGCATTTGCTTAATTGCATTTGCTTACGTACATCTGCCATACGTACATTTGTCCTAGAATCCATAAAGACATAAAATATCAGTGCAACTATAAACCACAAGGCCTTTCTTGGTTGCAATCTGGACACTTAACCAGTTGCCCACCAAATCTTTCGATCAGCCCTTCCTGGAATACTGAAAAGCAAACCTTCTACTCTTATAATGATCGTCTATGCTGTCTTTAGAGATGAAATGTGCTGCTACTGACAATGGTTTCTGGCAGCTGGTTCCAGTGTTCTATTACCCTGTAGGTGAAGAAAGGCTGTCTTAACATTGTCCTGCTCTGGTTAATTTTAATTTTGAACTGATAACCTCTAATTGTATCATTTCTGTTCAGTTCAAATATTTCCTTGATACATCCCTTCTTCAGCCCATGGAGAAATGTAAAGGCCTCAATGAGATCTCCTTTCAGCCTTCTATATCTAAGTGAAAACATATTCAATTTCTTCAATCTTTCCTTATATGCCAGGTTGCTTATACTATTAACAATTTTGTATAGCCCTCTTTTGTACTCTCTCTAAAAGCCAACAATCTTTCTCATAACTAGGAGACCAAGCTTGGACGCAGTTTTCCAATTGTGGTTTGACATAGGCACAGTAAAGCTCCCTGATGACTCACTTCTGTATAATACTTTCCTATTTATTGCCCACTGGCCTATATTTTTCAGCTCTCCCTCTTTCTCCTTTCTTGAAAATAGAAACTACATTTGCCCTTTTCCAATCTGTTGGAATTTAATTTTGTAAAACTGGTCTACAAAATATTATACCAAGTGGAAATGCCACTTCCTTTTCAGCTTCCCGCAATACCCTAGGATAAATTTCAGGTCTTGCTGCCTTGCTCGGCTTTGTTTTTCTGATATGATTAAAAAAAGACGTCACTATCAATGAAATCAACATCGTTCAGCCGATCAGATGTCACTGAACTGTGGTGTACGGTTGGCAGATTAGTCATATCTTCCAAGGTAAACAATGCATTTAACTGCTTGCTCAGCTCCTCAGCCATCCTCATCCAAAATAGTCCTTATATACTTCCAGTGGACCAATTGTGCTAGAAACTTTACTCAGCTTGTAGGAGCTAGATAACTTTTTGCGTGCTCATTGCAGTTCCTAGACAAATCCAATTATTTTGCTCGCTTTGGTGCTCTGTTTTTTCTTCACAGGGTTTTTTTTTTTTTTTTTTTTTCCACACATTTTTTCTTGGGCTCTAGCCTTTCGATACGGCCTTAGATTTACGATATTTGAAGCTTCCTTAAACACTCTAAATGCAACTTTCCTAGCCTCAGTTTCTTTAATCAAGTCTGGTGTAAGCCATGCTGGCTTTCCTATACTTCTTTTGCGCCTTTGCTTTTGGGGACATGTCTGATCTGAATTTCCTTCAAGTAAGTTTTGAGCTTGTCCCACATTTCACAAGCATTTAAATTGGAGTATTCTTCCATCTGATGGCATTTAAAGCTGCTCTCATGCAGTCAAAGTCTGCTCTGTTGAAATTAGGAAACTTGAACAAATTATCCTTAATGGTTCCGACTACATGTGCCTTGATTCTACCTATGCTATGGTCACTTCTTCCCAGAGTTTCTCCTACAGTGAAGTCTTGAACTATGTCACATACATCCGAGAAGACAAGGTCCAAGAATGAGCCCTCCCTGGTAGGTTCCGTTACAAACTGGTGTAAGAACAGGTCCTCTTCAAGGTATTTCCTAACCATTTTGCATGATGGGGAGCCAACACCAACATTTTCATATCCTTTTAGATTAAAGTCACCAAGAATAAGGCACTTCCTCTGAAAGTTTCTACTGATTTCCTCACAAATCACCTTATCAAGCTCCAGTTGCTAAAAATGTGGCACGGTTCCTGATCGGTTGAAAGCTCCTGTCCTCAGTGTATTGCTATTGCCCTTTCCCACAGTGACATCAAGCCAAATGGACTCCACAGACACATTTTGACACATTGTATCCCTGGATCTCATAGTTCTGCAAGTTATCTCCAAAATACCCCTCACTGACCCATGCCTCCGTAATGCAAACAAAGTCTGGTTCCTTATCAACATAACACTTGAACTCATCAGATTTGGATCGTATACTCTGAGCATTAAGCATCATATACTTAACAAATGTTCCATAACCACCTTTGGCCTTTTCAAGCTGAGGAGATCTTTTATCACTATATGAACTATGACTCTGCCTCCTTGAACTCCTGCTGTCCCTATTTGCTGACTTTGAGGTTCTATTGCCTTGGCTGACACTATTGGAACACTCCTTAGCTGACAATGCAATTTCATTCCTCCCCACCCAATTTCCTAGTTTCCCTGAAGGATATGCTCATACACTTTGCCTAACACATGGACCCCCTTCTCGGAGAAGTGCAGGCCATCCCTCTGATAAAGGTCACATGATGCATAAAACCTGCACAACTCGTCTACAAAGGTGAAACCTAACTCATGGCAGAGCTTACCTACCCTGGCATTGGCTGCCAGTGCCCTAGAACTCCATTCAGGGGAGGCTCCAGCCCTAGGCAAAATAGAGCAGTCACAATGATTCTGCTATTGCTATCTTTACGTTAGGGTGCACTGCCCCGCCTGGTGATGTACCTCCTGCCTCTCCTACCGCTACAGATGTACCTCCTGCCTCTCCTACCGCTACAGATGTACCTTCTGCCTCTCCTACCGCTACAGAATACCCTATCTAAATGCCGCACACGAGATGTTCCTGCTGCAGACTGAGCCCTACCTGTTAGCTTTTCTTGCCTACCCTGTGCAAAAAGGACAGCCTTGAGTTTGGAAAGCTCTGCCTTGCCTGCCCTAACCTCTTCCTCTGGTCCCTACATCCTGGCAGAAACCATCTTACAGGCTGCAGCTTATTCCTATATTTAGATTGAAATGAACTCGTGAAAGAACGGACAGAAATTAAATAAATAGCCAACTATTATTCACTATAAATGGCTACCTCCTATACTGTCAGATAATGATCTAAGTACCTGAAGAATACCAACACACGAGGCAGAAACTATACAACAATTGTCATTTTTATTGTCTAATCTAATTGTCTTCTTGACAATTAGACAACTAGATGAATATCACTTACGCTAGACCGTCAAAATCGTACGGCTGAAGGCAAGACGGGAAGATGGACAGAAGTCAAACAGCACTTATGAATACCACCATCTTAGTATTAAGCTCCATCTTAAACTTAAACCCCAAAGACTACGCACCACAAAACTATATGAAGTACGTTCACATGTGCCCTGGCGGGGGGGGGGGTGAAATCAGCCCACCCCTCCGGTTTTTGGTAGATAACTCCGGATTTTACCGGACGATATACGCCATTCTTTGTGTACTTGCTTCTAAACGACCGACGCGTTGTTTAAATTAAGAAAAATGAAAATAGAACAAAAAAAATTCCAGGCAGAGGTCGCTAGAGTCAAACATTTTCTCACCGCCAGACCACAAGTATCGGCGCTGATGCGCTTCCCGTATATTCGCAAAAAGGGAGTGTTCTTGGTAAAACTAGCGACTTGTTTGGTGTACATTGTTATGCTATATTGCTTTAAAGTCATGTCGGGGTCACCGAGGTGAAGTCATGTCAAGTTTATGGCAGGTTAGCACACGCCCTGGAGGGGGATGTCGAAATCCGCCCACCCCTCAGATTTTTCGTGCATAACTCTATGTTGTACCGGCCAATATACGCCATTTTTTTGCGTACCCGCTTGGAAATGATCGGCGCATTGCTTAAAGTAAGAACGATGAAAATCGACCGAGAACTTTTCAAGCCAAGTTGAATTTAAAACAATTCTCAGCACCAGACCACAGAAATCGGCGCTGGTGCGCTTCCCGTATATCGGCAAAAGGGAACTGTTCTTGACAACACTAGCGACTTGTTTGATGCATTTTGTTATGCTATATAATTTAAAAGTCATGTTAGGTCGCCGAGGTCAAGTCAGATCATGTTCATGACAGGCTAATAGAACCAAACTTGGTCAATTGGAATGTTGTCAAAAATGGAAATGACTGTCATGCGATTGATGTCACTTTACATGCTACTCCTTACACCTCCCGAAATCTACAGTTTGTCATTGTGTGCCTAAGCGTTTCCATACTTTATTCATGTATTTCACTCCTTTCTTTGCGAAGCCGATTGTGCTGAGGTCCTGAAACGATTGCTGGTCGTTTCAGCTCAATCTGAGCCGCGGTTCACGAATTATAGTCTGCGGCGTTTTTCTAAGTTCGCACTGAAGGTCAAACTTGGAGGGTCGATATCTTAGTGTAATGTAGATATAAATTATACAAACTATATATCGTTGGAATCGCAATGAGCTCGTCTTTCGATTTCTGGGGTCAGTTTTTGGTCTGTGAAAATTTTGAAAATATGACCCCGTGACCTCAGGTAAAGTGACCTGTGGTGACCCCTAGTACAACGATATTGATATGATTATTCATTTAACACGAAGGCCCCGTTATTTATATTTCCCATGAAATAACTCCAATGCAGTTCGTGCACAAAAAAACGTCCTTCTGAATTCGATTGTCATTCACCAGTTCTACCAGTTGCTCAGATAGTGGCCTCACACCTTTAGTTGTGATATTTAGGGCACTTATAATGGATAAGAACACCACCGCCGTACCATTGCTCCGGCTTTGCAAAATATCAGGATAAGCCAGCACCGTTTCACTTTGTTAAGAACCAGACCTCTTCACCTCGTGCCTCGCGTCGACTGATCACAATATTCCGATTCCACGCTCACGGTTTCATGAGGGGATCCCTTATCTTGTCGCTCCGCTCGAGTCAGCCTGGTCGGTTTACGCGGCGTAACTAGACCCTCTCCCCTCACCCTCCCCCTAGACAGCGGGGATAACCGACAAGGCAGCGTAAACTGGGATCGAAGTTCACAGATGACTCTATCCCGTTTCATACCACCTGGGGTCTGCGTGGGTGTCGACTGCCGAACGTCCACTGTCCTCCGAAGCCCTTGTGTACTTACCGGTGTGCATCAGATAATGTTGCACATCTGCCATTTAATCGTATCCCAGCCTGATCTAAATGTGAGTTTAGTGTTGGAAATAAGATTAAGAGGCTGAACAAAAATTGTCAAACACATCCGAAGCACACTACGATGTTGCACTCTTTCGAAGAATCGGAAAACAAAACTTACTGAACAGCAGGCCTATTTGAGCGGAATTTTTTCGCAAAAGTGAGGAAATATTTGTGACAAAAACTGGTGTTAGTCGCTTAATATACGTCGTTTTTATTTTTCATTAGAACGATAAATGATGAGGCTTTCGTTCTACATAAATAATTATTTATATATCGCTGTACTTGGGGGCACCACACCGCAAGTTATCCGAGGTCACGGGGTCATATTTTCTAAATTTGCACCAAAAGAACTGACTTCAGGAATCGGAAGATGAGCTCATTGCGATTCCAACAATATATAATTTTCATAATTTATCTCTACATAACAATAAGATATTGGCTCTGAAAGTTTGACCTTCAGTGCGAACTCAGAAAAAACTCCGCAGGCAATAACTCGTGAAGCGCTCCTCCGATTGAGATGAAAAGCTCAGAAATCGTTTCATGGCCAGGATAACCCTGCATGCCAATTTTCATGAAAATCTGTGACAGGAGGGTGTTAGGCCATGTTCGAGATATGGTGGACGGCACCTGCTATTTGATGCTGTTGAATAGAAAGCAAAAGTGAAGGGGGATGTCCCGCATGCCGGCGCACGCCTGGCCAGATTTTACGTTTCCTCGTTCCAACCTGACACATCCCATGAAAGCAGCTTTATACACCTGAGCAATGTTCACTCGTTCCTTTTCACAGCTTCCTCCACTGGACATTTGTGGATGGGCTGAGTCTTCGCAAAATAGGCCAGAGGAGAAACCAGATTGGTTATTTAGGTCTATGCTTTCCGTTCAACGCCCACAAGCATATACGCACGTTGCAGTATTGAGTCATTACAGTGATTAATTCCCACCAACAAAACGGCGACAGTACTCGTCCTGAGCTATCCACAGCCACCTGCTAGGTCAGGCACCCTGTCCATGCTCACCTGTCGGGGGGTATGGACAGTACTTCGTCCACCAGCTGGGTAGTACCCAGCTGTCGGGGGGGGGGGGCAGTACCCAGCCGGCAGGACGAAGTACCCACCTGTCACGGCGCAGTACCCAGCTGGCAGGACGGAGTACCCACCTGTCGGGGGGGGCAGTATCCAGCTGGCAGGATGAAGTACCCACCTGTCGGGGAAGTGCAATCTGCTAGGGAACAGTGACCACCTCTCAGGTGCACTCTCTCACTCTCTTGAGCACCAGCCTATTGGGAGAAGGCGTCACCCGCCTATTAGGGACAGTACCCATCTATCCGGGAAGCACCCACCTGTCAGCGACAGCACCCATCTGTCGGGGGAAGGTACGACCTCTCAAGGGAAGCGCGCAGTAGTCTGGGGAAGGTATCACCTATCAGTAACAGTCCCCACCTGTCTGGGGAAGGTACCACCTATCAGTAACAGTCCCCACCTGTCTGGGGAAAGTACCACCTATCTGGGACAGTACTCGCCTATCCGGGACAGTACTCGCCTACCAGAGCAGTGCCCACTTACCACGCTGCCTACTCGTCAGAGGACTGTGCCCACTCTGTCGGGCGGGCTTGGCCCAGCCGGCGTCGTCGCGAAGAGTGATTGGTGCCGTCTGTGCCGGCCTGTCTCGCTCCGCTCAGCTGCGCCATCTTGTAGTGTGCAGTTCGTGCACTGACCTATGGTATAATTATCGCCGCCCGCCACACGCTCCGCGCCGTTTTCGGACCGGCCCCAGCTGCAGGCGGCCGGCCGCCGCTGTGTGGACAATAGGTCGGGCTCGCCGTCCGCTCCCATGCATTTTCGCTTTGGAATTAAATGTTGTAAAATGAACAGTTGTTCACAGATTTTCAAAAAAGCAGTGCAAATGATACTGGGTTCATGATGAGAAGGTAGCAATGTTCAAACAACTGGTAAAATATTGTAATTGTACTTTTGGGGTGTCTAACTTGTATCATCGTTTTGCCAGCTCTGTGCGGTATTCGGTATGTGTACCCCATGCAGTTAAGACACAGGATACCCGATATACGCTAGCGAAGTAATACTGGGAATGTTTGTAGTTGACATCATATGTGTACTGTGTATGCTATTATCATATGCTACATCATAATCAGAGGTGGATCCAGGAATTGTCATGGGGAGGCGGGATTTGTCTAGGGGCGCCATTTCTTAGGGATGCCTTCGGCCCAAGATCCGTTTAGCGGGGGAGGGGCGTGCACTTGAGCACACTGAAGGGGTGCTTCAAGCTGTAAAATATGCAGAAAAGTATTCGAGCCATCTCGGAGGGGCGCGGGTTCCAAATTCCATGGGAACATGTCCATGAATCATCCGACCATCCCTAAATCCGCACGGCCATCCTGGATGGCACGGTGTAGTATGGTGACTGGGCTCGGGTGGCACAATGGATGAGTCAGGGTATGACCGGGAGGCGGCCGTCGATCGCGCCGTATTAGGGCATGGCCCAGCGATGGCCGCCTCATGTCTGGGTGCGGGGTGACGCGCCGGAGGCGGGGAGATAGCCCCCGGCTGTGGTGTGAGTCAGTTGGTTCGCAGGCTCCGACGTGAATACCCGGCATGTGAAAGACTTGCAGCTACACACGGGTTGACTCTCAGGCAGAGGTGTTGTTTATACATGTACTTTGGAGGGGACGAGTGTCCCATCAATGTTGGTTTTACTTCTCACCGCCCTCTCCCCGCCAATAATTTCAAGCTTTAACATGAGAACCTATGAAGCAGGGGTAAAAAAGTAACCGATCTGCCGACGTCGTCGGAGACCACACACGCTAAGGTTAAGCTGATTTGAGAGACCAACAGCGAAGACTAACACCCGCAAAAACCAAGAAATCAAGGTTCGCGACGTGCTTTTATGTTGCTTCCACTCGCCGGATCGTTATACTTTAAAAAGTGGCACCTCTTCTGGGCTCTGTCCGATCAAACTGCGTAGACTGCGGCCCATGAAGGCAGCCCTTTCGTAGGTGTGCTTCTAACGTGAAAAAGCTGCCCTTCGAATACTAATTTAGCACATCTTAACAATCTAGCATATATTATTAATATGCCAGATTTACGGTACCAAAAATACTAGATATCCACGGCGGCCACCGCGGCCCGTCGGCGTTTCTCGGTGGTCGCAAGGAGACCACCCGTGCTAAGTCAATGGGCTCAAAAAAGGCGAGAATCACCGACAAATGGTCACAGGCTGGTCGCCGCGCCGGGTCCTAGTAGGAACTAGCAACAGGAAATAGTCGGGAAAGGGCAGCTGAGCTGGGAAAGAAGAGATTCCCATTTTGAATGTGAGGAGGGAATCGCTGAAGCGGACATTTGTTGAACGGACAGAAGTGGTTGCCTGATTGTTAGTGAATTGGTGTGATCGAAGTGGAAACCTGTTTTCCTCGAGCTTTGATGATTTCATCTATACAGATAGGTACCTGAAGGTGAGAAAATCCTGTGCCAGTACTGAAACTGAAATGGTGTGATGCGTCCGTTCAACTCGGAACGAACCGTTGATAACCGGGCGATATGCATGTTGATTTTGATCAGCTTCAAGTCAAACTGTTGGGCTCAATTTTTACCCATTCAAATTAATTGAGATCACCTCTGGTATGAGGAATGATCCAAGAAAGAGGCATTATCTGTTGTCTGTTCCCTCCAGGCATTACATAAAATTTGGTGGATTAGGGGGGGGGGCGGAAATAACCATGCACCCCAATTGGTAGGCCATATGAAAACAAATAGTCACCTATGTTTGACATGATATGAATGTTAGAAGTGATTCGCTGCCAATATTAGATCTTTAGATTGGTTATAAAGAGAAATCTTAGTGTGACTGGTTTCTATTATAAATCATTTTAAAGTACTGAGTGCTTGATGCTTGAGTGCTTCATAATAATTTATAATAAAAACTGGTCAAACTAAGTTTTAACCAATTCTTTTTAACCAATCTAAAGAAATAATATTGGCAGTGAATCACTTCTAACATCTTCGTATCATGTCGAACATCCTGCTCACCATTCTCCACCTACTATCCCACCTATGTTTCTGGAATTTTTGCCGGTCTTGACCCCTCAATATCAAACCAGGTAAAATTTTCCACTGAGCCTACATATCTCTGGTGCTGACAACAGTGTCTGGTGCATTCATGCACTATCTCCCTGTCATGTTAGTAAATGGGGAAAAGCTGTCCATGCAGCATAAACTTCAATGTCGATTTGATGTAGCTGAAAGTTGTTTAAGTGAAAACGTATTTGTGATAAGCAGTGGTGGATCTATATTTGGGCAAAATGGGCAATTGCCCCCTTCCCCGACTAAACTGGCAGATTTTTATCTAAATCAATGTTCTTGGCACTTTGTCTGTTTTGAACATTTACCTCCCCAACATTTACCCTCCCTAAACAGTCCCTGTAGATCCACCACTGGTGATCAGCACATCCAAATGCAATATACTCTGTGGATAAATTTCATTTTTCAAAGTTTAAGAGCTTGACTCAGTTAGGGGAAGACGGTGGTGTAGGGGGATTGTATTGGGGGTATCTGAACATGTTATGTTTCCTGAACACCTGCCTTTTGATGTTGCCCTCATAATGTTCAGTACATAGTTAAGAAAAACATTATGGTATTCAGAAATGATTTATTTGTTTCTACCAAAATATGGATGTCTGATTACATGGTTCTACTAATTCTTTGTGACCAGAGCATGCAAAATTCACAGACATGATTTTAGGCTTGAAAGAGCAATTGGCTTAAGAAAACCATAGGGAAGCGATTACTTTTTTTGTGTGCAATTACACCAGCATATTACAGTCATCACTAATAGCTTGTACCACACTCGTTACAGTGAGATATTCCTGCACATCAACATTTTCTTGTTCAGAATACAGCATATCACTACAAAATAATTTTCTATTTTAAGGTTCCTCTTTACAAGTGGTTAGAGGATTTCAACTGAAAGGAATTGCTTGGATATGGATAGCTTGTTCCTTTTTGTGTTCAGTAAACACAGTAGAATTGCTGGTTCAGCCATGCAAAAGTAGCAGTAGAGCTATTTGTTGCATGGTGCCTTAAGTGTTCAGAAACCCCCCTTCTTCCTCTACACTTATTTGATGAATTTTTAACCAGCTCCCCATGTTATGCTTACTTCCCCATGTAAATGCATGAGTTATGCTCCACCTAGTGATTCCCCCAGATGAAAGTTTCTGGACAGGTGTGTAAATGATCAGGGAAGAGTAGGTCAAATTAATGGTGACATTCAACATAGGGATGGAAAAAAGTTGGCTTAAATTGAATTTATGCCAGTCTAAGTCTAAGTCTAAGATTAGATGTCATATGGAGGTATGACCAACTCTTTGATGGAACCCAATGTCTTGTTATCCTTTCTTTAAGGGACAAATCTTTTCTACATTTTATATAACAAAACTGAAATCCTTGCTCAATGAGGGCACCTTAATTTTTTATATTTTCAAAATTCTGGGGCAAAGTGGACCATTTCAATTGCAAGCCATTTGTGTTAAATGTAAATGTCAAGGGACATATTTTGTGACTTGTGTATGGTAGCTTGTCTTAGAAATGGGAGTTGCAAGCAATTTCAGCAAACGAAGCTGCACTTTAATGGCATAGGCATGTCCAGGGAGGTAGAAATTTACTATTTGATTCTCAATCTGAAATATATCTCAAAAGAACAATCTAGGACAAATATAATATATTTCGTGGGTTGCTATAATCACCTATTGAATCCACAAAATGGAACTGGATCTGCCACTGCAAACAATGGGTTGCTTTCTAAGGGGCGGTCCACTTTGTCCGAAAGTGAAGCTTGGGATCTGTGATTTGTCTTGGGGTTATTTTTGTAAAGTACAACTCCTAGCTACTGCAAGCTTGTTTAGCACTCAAATGTTGATTTTAGGGAACATAGGTATTAGAAACAAAAATCGGTCTTACCTAGTTGTTAAGCTTTACAAATTTCTGTTTATTGAAAAAGTTGTATCAGAAAGTGGAAAAACAACATTGTAAAATCATGACACAAGATTAAAGCTTAAGACAAGATCTGAAATAGCCAAAAGCATGCACACTCCATGGGTCTTTCCACAAGGCAAATGAAATCTGGCCGAGGTAAAAGTCTATGACAGGGGAGAGGGTGGTCCGCTTTGCCCCACTTTCCCATACATTAACAGTGTTGATGTTTAGCACAATAAAGGTGTAAAATATATGCACTGAAGACCCACTGTGCATGACCAGACGGTTATTTCCAGTTTCTAGGTCAAAGTATGGATGTCAGCAGCACCAAAGTCATATGTAATCATAGTAGCCAGAATAGCAAGAAAACATCATGAGTGAGTTTTGTAAGGACATACTGTGGATTGCTCTAAAAATAATTCAAATTTGCTTTAAGCTTTGCCCATTGGGGGCTTGTTTCAGCTATCCACCATTGACAGCTCAAGAATGCTGTAGATCATTTGTGGATCATTGGTGTATAGTGAAGCGTCACATGCTGACCCCCATCCCAGTGCCCATAAATTGTACCAGTCCAGGATGGGGGTCAAAATGTTTGATAAATGTGACAAAATACAACGGAAAGCAATTTATGCATCACGGTGTGGTGTTTTCAATTGTTGTATCCAAAGCTAAAGCAAAATTTTCAAATTTCTCATATGTAATCATAAGAGGTCAAATGAGTTGCCCTTGGAGGTTAGAATGCCAATGGATACTATTTGTTTCCCACCCAAAAAGTCATGCATTTATTGACATTGTCCTGCCGTCCCCCTGCCTCTCCTGGAAGGTGTGGGCTCCAGTTTTCATTATTTGCTCCATTTTACATCTTGCATGAGATTATTCACATTGTGCCCTAATTGTTACAGAATGCAGCAAACAAAGTTGGGATTTGGAATTGCAGAAGAAGAGCAGAGGGTTCATGATGGTGATGGTGAGAAGCCAGCAAAAAAGAGGACAAGAAAGATGTGCAAGTGTGGGTATGATGGGTGCACATGGGCAGGCTCTGAACAAAGCATTTATCGGCACACAAAAAAGCAGCATGGTGATTGTGGGCCCAAGAAGATATATGCATCAGAGAGCCAGCTGGGGACAAGTGGCCAGTGGTATAGCTGGATGAGGGGCACAGGTATGTACCACTAATGAGCCAGAAATGAAAGTAATGGTACTATATATAATCATAGGGGGAAAAGTGGCAAAATACAAAGGCTGCTTATTTCCCGACCTAAATAGGCTATGCTTCTGTTCATATATAAATGAACGACTCCTAGTATTGATAGGGTTTGGATATATGTGGCACTCTTAGTCTTTTATGTTGTAGATGGCATCTTGGGGTTGGGTTTGGGGAACATCTTGGGGAAATGTTTGAATTGAACAGAAATGATGCAATTAGAGGTCATAAATTCAAAATTAAAGTTAACCACAGCAGAACAAGGTTAAGTCAGACTTTCTTCACCAACAGGGTAGTAGAACACTGGAACCAGCTGCCAGAAAACATTGTCAGTAGCAGCACAATGACCATCTTTAAAAACAGCATAGACAATCATTATAAGAATAGAGGGCTTGCTTTTCAGTATTACAGGGAGGGCTGATTGACAGATTTGGTGGGCAACTGGTTCAGTGTACAGAGTGCAACGAAGAATGGCCCTTGAGGCTCATAGTTGCACTAGTCTTTTATGTCTTTATGTCTTTATGTCTTTACAACCTAGCTACCAAGTTTAACTAGGCATAATTATTTTGGGATGGCTGTTCACAGAGTTGGATCCAGAGAGCCACCCAGGGGGACCCAGTTTGGGTTAGGTGGGCCCATGCTGTGCTGGGGCTCCAGCTGATGTCATTCTAGGGGGAGTGATGTCTGATGGGACCCTGCTGGTATTCAGTATTCCAATCATGCGGGAATGTGATGTCTAGTTAGGCCACATGTATTTCATGTTTTGATCCTTGGATGGGGAAGGGAGCAGTGTGGTACATGCTGTCTGGAGATGTAAGTATTGATGCCCTTTGGGGTGGGGCAAACGAGGGACTGGGTCCCTCTTTTGCTTTTGGGGTCATGACCCAATTTTCCCTCCTGGATCCACCCCTGGCTGATCACATAACTCCAAATTGTACAATGTTATTCTTACTGTTCCTACTTGCAATAATCTGTGCGTCAAGCACGCCCATCTGGTGACACTGCTCACTGTGTAAGGGAGGAGGCTCCTCTGCCCACACCCTCATCAATGTTCAGTGATGGTGAGCAGACAGACCAGACAATCACAATTTCAGTGGGTCCATCCAGTGCTGAATGCACATCTGCAGCAGTGCACAGATCCTCAGATATTTATCGATTGTCCAGATATTTTCCAGTGTCTATTCACTTATCTGTTCTTTGCAAAATTTGTGGAACTCAATGCCGCTGAATATTGCAATAATGGCAGTTCTCCAGGAATTAGTTTCACCTATTTCTGATGATTCAAGATGATGGAGACATGCATATTACAAAACAAACTTTTAACCTTAAATTTACATTTTATTACCCACAGTAAACAGGACACTTCATTGCTGAAAAGTTTGTAGTGTTCTGTTTGTGAGTTTTTTGTTTAACTTTTATTTGTGATGTCCCTGTTGCCATACGACATAACTCTCATAATGTGATGGCTAAATAACCAATTCCTGCAAATTAGGGAAGTTTGTAACATATGGGGCACCACATGCTTCTCATCTGCAATAGTCAGCTAATCGTGCTCTGTCCCTTTGGTGTGCATTTCACCCTGTGGCCCAATGGTTGGGTTAGGTTATGTAACCCAAATTGACAAAAAAGTGTGGCCCAACTTGGTGTATAAGGTGCTGATCGATTTCAGTGCAACTTATTTTGTTATGGTTCCATGGTTGAATAATGCTGCACAATTTGTGGGTCCCAATCTTTTTGTTTAACGTTGATATGGCCTACAACACATACCTTGGTACAGCCCATAACACCGTCAAAAAGGTGCATTTCCACCACTAGTGATTGCCAATTGTGTTTGACTTCACCATAATACTTTGTGATGGAATTTTCGACACAGTAATTCACATGATATAAAACTAAATGCCTACCCCTTGACCTCTATATTATTGTGCAGACGTGAAGCACTCAGGAGGTCTTTCTTCACCTGGGGGAAAATGATGCATTGCCCAGTTGAACGGCAACATGCACCAATGACAATGTTCTATATATATATATATATATATATATATATATATATATATATATATATATATATATATATATATATATATATATCCATGTATGTTCTTATTAGCTATTCAGATTGAAAATGTGTTCATCAGGTCCATGCAACCAGCAGTCTGGTGTCAGTGTCATGGGGTGCTCCAGTGGATCTGGTGACACTGCTCACTGTGTGGAAGAGGAGGCTGCTCTCCCCGGACCCTCATTGACTCCCACTGCTGCGTGCAGTGACAGCAATCAGGCAACCACCGCCTCAGCACGTCCATCCAGTGCTGATCACACATCTGCAGCAGTGCACATATCCACATGTATTTATAGATTGTCCAGATGTTTTCCAGCGCCTGTGCATTCATCTATTCTTTGCAAAATTTGTATAATGCAGTGTTGCTGAATATCGCAACAATGGGAGTTATCCAGTATTAGGTTCACCTGTTTGAAGGTTTCTAAGGTTTGAAGGTTTCTAAGGTTTGAAGACGCACATTCGTCATCTAGGCATCGAGCCCCTCCATCGCCATCACAGTTGCCATTCATTTACCAGCAATTTAGACACAACCCCGCCCGGCATCCCCCACACGAGCGCCCCTTTGCACCAACGGCTCCTGATAACATTGCAGCACCATTTAGCGTATGGCAAGTTTCATACTTGGTCTGTGAATGCATTTTTATTTTTACAAAACCCTCTACTTTTGGTAGTTTCCCCCGCTAGGATATACAGCTTGCACCAACATACAAGAAAATGGCAGAGTGCACCAACATGGGAGAAAAGGGCAGAGTTAGAGGGCATGGTATTTATTAGTGCCAGACAGAACGAGACCCGTACTATGGATTGAAGAATGGTAGAGCACTTGTGAAAACCTATCTCTCGTCTGAACAAAGACGATGAAGGGAGCGGTCGCCCTCACTACTTGTCAATACGAACAGCTTCCTCTGGTCATTAGCAACACGCTGGTTTTGTTTCGAAGCTCTAGCTCACTTAGAGGCCAAGTAACAGTAGAAGGCGTCGGGCCGGTGCCCCGCGACGGAACGGCTGTGACGTCATCACGCAGCGAGAACCTGACACATCTAAACATTATTTTTTCGCCCTTTTCGGTGATTTCTGGCCTAGACACGAACCAGACCAGGTCGTACGACCCTGACCGATTCATAATTTTGAAATCGGGTCTGAACGATCCAGAATAGTATCTATTGTCTCTTGGATAACGATGGGCGCAGTTCCAGCCGGTGTTTTTGCCCTTGTGCCTTGTGTGAGAAAGGAAAGCTATATACAATGGTGTCGATTTATGCACCTGCTGTTGTGGGAAACAAAACCACTTCACTTATTTCAAGCTCAATCCCCCTCGCCGAATAATGTGAGATTAAGTCCAATATGAATAGAGATTCACAAAACAGCTAACCATTTTAACCTGTTGTGGCAGTGTAGCCTAACCTGCTCTACCCTGTCCAATCACCCATGGACCCCACTAATGATGTTGATCTTGTGTCCTCCAACCAGCAAAGTAAGGGCCTACCCCACCCCCTAATCATCAGCTTGTGCCCCCTTGCAATTTTCTCACTCTCCCTAATGATTTCCACAAATCAACACCACTGGCTAGGAGGGTCTAAAATGCAGCACATGCTTGGAGAATGAGTTCTTCAACTGCAAGGGTGTTTGCATCCACCAATATGTGCCTGTGGTAGAAGTACAGTAATTTTACTCAGCATTGCTGGCATCATTATTTTCAAAATATTTGGTTTATTTAAGTGGTTTTTGTTTCAGGGAAAAGGTCGGCAGAGGAGGCCCAGCTTTCTGATACACTTTCGTCCATCGCTGGAAGCCTTGCTCGTCTGGAGGGTGCCGTGAAAGAAATCAGACAGCAGAAGCGACAACTCCAGAGATCAATGATAACATGCGATAACATCAGCGAGAGATCTGGATACTATGCTGGAGGCATCATGTCATGTGATGGTCTCTGCTCCAGACCAGGGAGCTGTTTATTGCATCGTGTGTCTCCCTGGTATTGATCAGGAAGGCTTGGCGCAAATCGCATCCTCCAAGGCTACCGTTGGAGGTTTTTTTCGCTTCGAGTTCTGGCGCGGAACAGCATTTCCGAAACCTAGCAACATACCGCGCGAGTTCACAGCACTGAAAGACTCCACCAAGGCGCACCTAACACGACAAAACAGGCATCAACACAGAGTGCAAACGCAAGAAAGAGAGAGAGAGAGAGCATGCAGCTAAGAGAGCTAAGTCAGCCTCGTATGTGGCGACGAATGTACTGCGCGCCGCCTACCACGTCCTCAAACATTCACTACCCCACATCATGTTTGAGAAGGAAATAGTGCTAACACACATGGCTGGGGCTAATGTGGGGGATATCGGCCATTCAGCCACCCAGATGCAGACTTTTCGGAGTAGTTTCTATGCCGAGGTCTTGGCCACAGTTGCTAGCTATATCGCAGAAGCTCCGTGCGTTGCCCTGGTTGCTGATAAAGTCACCACCAGTCACCGGACGATTGATATCATGGGCATAATCACAATCGTGCCCAACGCCCCAGCGAAGCAGCTATTTACAAGCTTCATACTGGTGGCCCCAGTTGTGAAGAACCACACCGGATCTGCTATGGCAAAGCAGTGGCTTCAGGCGACTGGGACCGTCGGCATAAGTGAGCCGAACAAACTTTCGGCGATATCCACTGATGGACAGTACCACCATAATGGTGTGCCAACCCGGTACCTGGCACTGCTGACAGCATCGCAGAAAGACTATGCAGCACGCTCCGTGGCAGTACGCGTTCCCTGCATTTGGGATGGTGCCCATCTCCTGAATCTGGCTGACACCAGTGCTGGCATGGAGGACTGATGTGTGTGGGTGAATGAAACTGTGGAGCAGATAACCCGCATCGCCAAGCGCTTCACCACAGGCAAGGCATATGAGGTATTTATCCAGGCGGAAGAAGACCTTGGTCTGGCGCATCGCGCCCTGTCTCTATGGTCTCTATGGTCTCTATGGTCTCTATGGTCTCTATGGTCTGCTACCAGATTCGCACCCCACGCTGCGAAAGTGCTCAAATCCTTCACCCAGAACGTGCCTGCCACAACTGCTGCAATGGAAGAGCGAGTAGATGAGCTGAGGGAGTCAGCCGAGAAGGATGATCGCCTGACTGCCAGATAATTATAAACAGACCTTAACATCATGCAGAGTGAGCATGTCAGGTGCCTTCCCCATGAGTTCATCGTCACGCTCATTTTCGGTTACGACTTAGACTCAAATGTAGCCACCGCGCATTTGACCTTTTATACCATGTCATGCTTGTCACATTGCATGTATTCCATACGATGCATACACTGAATTGTATGGCAATATTTATGCGTTCAGAGAGATAAAAGCATGGGAAGAACATATTGCACTAAAGAAGAGTCCAAAGCTTCGTGGGTGTGCAGTGCATATCAAAAGTATTTTTTTATTTTGCGAAGGTGAACTCCTGAACTCTGGGTGCTCTTGAAGGTGCATTGATTAAAAGTAGTGAACTGAGATGCATAAAGTTGTGCCCTTCGATTTAGAGCATTAATTTTGTTGTCAAGCTGTTTGCATGGATTATATGCTATTTGACCTAAATGACGTGGGACATGGTAGTAGAAAATAACACTTTCTGTAAACAGTAATATCCGTCGTTGTGACAGGAACACGATTCCGGTTGCGCGTGGCGGACATGCTGGATGTGTACACGGCGCTGGCGGCAACAAGCGCGGCAACTCAGGACCTCCAGCAGCTTCCTTGGGAGAGACAAGAGAAGCATGCGGCGTTGTTGGAAGACCTACGACTCAAGAGAAGTGCCCTGTCTGCTCCGCGACGGCGCGAAGAGCACCTTAATGCTGCCGCGATCCAAGAAGTTTTGGATCAGGATGACCTGGAAACGCGATGGCCAACCCTCTCGAAACATAGAGAAGACATCTCCCAGAGTCAGGTACATAATTCACCGTTCAGGCTTGAGTGGTGTGCTGTAGGTGGTGGACACAATATATATATGTATATATATATATATATATATATATATATAAAGTACATATATATGTCGATCGATCATAATTACTTTATTGATATGATAGCAATGAAGCGAACTCAACTATAGATATATGCCAGTACTTTCATAGTTGAGTTCGTTTCATTGCTAATATATCAATATATATATATACATCTTCGAATACGCAGGCAGGATTGATTCGCAAGCAGATTATGTTAAAAGATATTGTATATCTTGTTTTTATGAGTCTTTCAAGCGGTCGTAGTGTCGTTCTTTCCGTTTCGTTTAGCTTCTTTATTAGCTGTCCATAGTTTGATGTTGACATATATATATATATATATATATATATATATATATATATATATATATATATATATAATTCATACATGGTCAAATGTTAGTATTCGTATGTTTGACTTTAAATTTCACGATAAATGAGGTCGGAGCAGCAACCAATTCCGTTTTACCAGTTAATCCACATTTACTTGTTTTCCTTGGACCATTTTTCATGTCTCTTCAAGTAGTTTTCGCTCAGGTAGTTGTCCTTTACCGGTTAGTTTATTGTGATTTTGTTGGTTTATTATTTTATATCCGGTAGCTACAGTGGCATAAGCAAAAGTTCCATTTTTACAGGCCCGCGAGATTTCGGACTTCGCCAGAGATTTGGAGACGCAGTGTGTGAGCCGGGAGACCGGCACGGACGCCAGGGGCTCCACAAAGGGATGCCACAACCTCAAGCTGCTAGAGAATATGCAGTTGATTCGTAGGGCCTCGGATCTCCAGCGCATCCAAGCGTCACCAACACCAAGCGTGACAGAGGAAATCCTCGTAGCAGTAAGCCGACTTCATAAAGAGAGGCTCATTTCCAACCTGTTACCAGGAGAGTATGTCAGGGCCACCTACCATGCTCTTCAACGCATCACTGCCAGTGCCAACCAGCAGCTCTACGTGGATCTGAGGGGCATGGCGGAAGGGGGGTAAGACGATGGCACCGTATCTGGACCTCGTTGCCCGGCTATGGCTTATATCCTCAGCGGGGAGTGTGGTAGAGAGCATGGGCAGCTGCGTGAAGAACGTTTTTGGACTTCATCGGTCGCTACAGCACACCAACGCGGAGAAAGAGTTGATTATTCGTTGGAATGGTCCGGAGGTGCCCCACGCGGAGCCTATAGTCGAGCGTGTAGCGAGGGAGTGGAGCGCAGCTGCCTAGGTTTGTGAGAGGTTCAATCGGACACAAAGTGGCGGGGACGGTGATCGCTCGTCATAAGACGGAAAAGTCCACCCAAAGTTACATTTTCTGGAAGAAGTGAAAAAACATGGTCTGGAATGCCGTGAGGCTAGGCATTAGGTTACGAGCATTGAGCCAGTATACAGTCTCTCACAAATGTCGGACATTTATGCTGTGTTTTGCCTACCTGTTTCTGGTTGATTTACGCTCCCTGAGTTCAGAGTACGCGAATCGGATCGTCCGGAGACATCAAAGTCATTTTGTTCGGATAACGCCATAGTGCAGGCAACTAGCTAGTTGTGAAGCAAACGTAATATTCGCCATTTAGGTATATGCTCCCCGCTCGCTGGTTCCATAGACAAATGACAAAAATGAGAATTTCTGTGAATAGTGACTTACACCAAATATTGACCAGCACGACTCTCGTGAAAACTATGCCACATCTCACATTGTAGGTATGAGTATGAACTGTGGTCACTCTCAGCTAGTTCAGTAGCCCTAAGCCTATAGCGGGGGACAATTGCGCCGGACACTCGCCAAAGTGGCTGGTGCGAGCGTTATCACAATCGTGGGTGTCTTCATATTGATCAAATTGGTGTGTGTATTGTTTGTTTATTGGGTGGTTCACGACACACTTTATGCACATTCACGGCTAATGGCGCTGCCCACACTGTTTCGCCGGTGGGCCACGGGATTGGGAAATGTCCTGAGTGGCGCTGGAGTCGAACCCGGGGACCTTTTGGTACCCATTGCCCGACACCTTAACTACTCGGCCATCCCCGCCCCAAATTGGTTTGTGTAGGTATATCAAATTGAAGGCAATTGGGTGGTTGTCTTTGTTATGTTTTGGTATGTTCGATTGTGTCCTGGTTGTGCGGAGCAGTGGTGATCACTCTCGTGCACGTACACACATTCTCCCAAGACACACCGGCTCGTACTGGGCTACTCTGTATTTGGTATGCGGTCGGGTAGAGGTCAGGCTCGGGTCACAAACACGAGCGCCTATAGCTCGAGGCAAGTTAGAGATGCCAATGGACGGAGCAGATCCCAACACATTCTCCTAAGACATTTTGTAGCGGCTATCGTCGCTGGCGACGCCGGCGTTGCATCTTGCCCAGCGTCCCGTGTCGTCACCTCGTGTCGACTGCGTCGGGTCTGATCTGTTTGCATCGACGCATCGTTCATCCCAGGCTGTTCCAGGCTGCCGGTCCTGGTGTTACTCGCGTCTGGTGTCCTCGGGTGTGTTGTACGTGGCGAGCGTCCAGTCGTCCTTCACGACGTCACGATGCTCCCCATCACCGCACGGTTTCTCGCGTTGTGATCGCCAGCTGCTGCTGCTGGAGCTGCGGCGTTCCATCGGCGGGGGAGGTGCGCCTGTGGCGTCACCTGCTGTTGCCTCCTGCCGTTGTGGTTCTGCACTGATCGTGCGGGTACAGGGTGTGAATCTCGCAGAACTGTCACTGAAGTTCTCGCACAGCCGCGCCGCTTGCCTGAGCGCTGGTCAGCTGTAGCAGACGCCCTGGCACCCTGCAACCGCGCCTCAATGTTGTTCATCTTCGCTGATGTCGCCGTTATCTCCTGCGACTCATCTGTTGTGCGTGCAACGGTTTTGTTTTGCGTCTCCCGCCGCTGGCGCTGCGCGCGGGCTGGGCGCGGCTCCTCCGGTGGTGGGCTAACTGCCCCTGGTGACAGTTAGCCCACCAAGGCAGTTAGCGGTTTGTCCACAAACCGCTGTCTAACGTTCGTCGTGGTTGTGTGATACACTATCTAACCAAGCCTTTCTCTACTGGATCTGTGTACATGGGATTCACGGCAACGGATAAATCAGAGCGTTTGAATATATTTGAAGCAACCCAAAGATATATAATTAATGTTGCCCTTGCGCGTGCTCGGACAGAGGTGTTCTAGACTTGCAACACACTCAGTTACTTGGAAATGGTTATGATCGTATGGGATGTGGGAAATATCGAGTAGATATTTCAGATATTAGTAAAACGCACCTGGGAAATCGCTTATCTCTCACCGCAATTGTACAAAACGCACACCTCTCAGGAACTGCCCACAGTTTTATGATTTTGAATATGATGCCAAATTGTTTATTTGTGGCGGTCTATTTTCGTTTCTCACCACTTGAAAATCAGCTTAGCCCATAGTTCTGCTCCCAAGAAAAAGTTTCGCGCGCTTATTGTGAGAATGAACACCTCTTGACCCTATCTGTTGCCATCAGGCAAAATAAAACGCACAATAAGTTTACCACAATTTAAATTCAGCATGCTAAATTTTGCTGAAGCTCGACCAGTGCAAAATTTGTTTATGGAATTGATTCAGCCATTCGC